>CAXITT010000031.1:963426-1023011 GCA_964033795.1 Lymnaea stagnalis
CATTTCAAAGTGAAGTACCCTAACATTATAAGGATGCCTAAACCCCCGCCCCCTGGCCCTGACCTTGTAAATGTTTACCACCCCCCCCCCCACAAATCCCCACTGATTACACCCATGTTTGCTTAATTGCCTAACCAACCGGGTGAGCCGGATTGTGTCGCACGTGCCTTTTATGAGACAATATCCATGGATAGGGTTAAGTGGCGCTTTCAGCTTTCTCCGCATCCAATCAATAAGAGAAGTAGCAATTAAAGGGATATCACTCCTCTACAACATCCCCGGAGTGCTCCACCAAATAAGCCTCGTTTTGGTTTAGAAACAAATGGTAGGCTTTTTCCCCAGATTACACAGCAACGGCTTCTGTTGTGTGGATGGCACGTGACCTGCTTTGTGACTCCCTTTTGAACAATGGACTATCTCGTCCAGTCAAAGGAACACTTGGATGATAGACTTGGATTACAGACTAGGATTATTGACGTGGATTATAGACTTTGGATTATAGACTTTGGATCATGTTCGACTCATGAATGACTAGAATCAATGTTCTCTAATGTTGAAACTTTATTACCAAGTTGTGTAAGACTACCAAGTTGTGTGAGACTACCAAGTTGTGTAAACCTACCAAGTTGTGTGAGACCACCAAGTTGTGTGAGACTACCAAGTTGTCTGACACCGCCAAGTTGTGTGAGACCATAAAGTTGTGTGAGACCACTAAATTATTGTGTGAGACAACCAAGTTGTGTGGGACCGCCAAGTTGAGTGAAACAGCCAAGTTGTATGAGACTATGTAGTTGTATGAGACCGCCAAGTTGTGTGAGATCGCCAAGTTGTGTGAGACCGCCAAGTTGTGTGAGACCGCCAAGTTGTGTGAGACCGCCAAGTTGTGTGAGACCGCCAAGTTGTGTGAGACCACCAAGCTGTGTGAGACCGCCAAGTTGTGTGAGACCGCCAAGTTGTGTGAGACTAACAAGAGGGATGTACATCTTTCTCCGGCCAATGATATGCGTTATTGATAGAACTACAAAATACTAAATAAAACCAAACACTTTTAAATGATCATACCACAGACCTGTAGACATGATGCTACCACAGACCTGTAGACATGATCCTACCACAGACCTGTAGACATGATCCTACCACAGACCTGTAGACATGATCCTACCACAGACCTGTAGACATGATCCTACCACAGACCTGTAGACATGATCCTACCACAGACATGTAGACATGATCCTACCACAGACCTGTAGACACGATCCTACCACAGACCTGTAGACATGATCCTACCACAGACCTGTAGACATGATCCTACCACAGACCTGTAGACATGATCCTACCACAGACCTGTAGACATGATCCTACCACAGACCTGTAGACATGATCCTACCACAGACCTGTAGACATGATCCTACCACAGACCTGTAGACATGTTCCTACCACAGACCTGTAGACATGATCCTACCACACACCTGTAGACATGATCCTACCACAGACCTGTAGACATGTTCCTACCACAGACCTGTAGACATGATCCTACAACAAACCTGTGGACATGATCCTACCACAGACCTGTAGACATGATCCTACCACAGACCTGGAGACACGATCCTACCACAGACCTGTACACATGATCCTATCACAGACCTGTAGACATGATCCTACCACAGACCTGTAGACATGATCCTACCACAGACCTGTAGACATGATCCTACCACACAGCTGTAGACATGATCCTATCACAGACCTGTAGACATGATCCTATCACAGACCTGTAGACATGATCCTACCACAGACCTGTAGACATGATCCTACCACAGACCTGTAGACATGATCCTATCACAGACCTGTAGACATGTTCCTACCACAGACCTGTAGACATGATCCTACAACAAACCTGTGGACATGATCCTACCACAGACCTGTAGACATGATCCTACCACAGACCTGTAGACATGATCCTATCACAGACCTGTAGACATGATCCTGTCACACACAACTACTGAAGACCACACATGTTTCTTTGATATTTTCAAAATCACAGCTCTTAGAAATTTTATTGACTTTTATAATGGCTGAATTTCTCAGAATCAAGCTGAGACAAATTTTTGTTTTAATTGGAATGGGTGGAATGGGATTCGGGGGGGGGGGCCTTTAGCAATAGTTGACATAATGTGACATTTGTTAATGCAAGGATACATTAGCAGTGAGTGACATGTCACGCACAATGTCATCTGCGCTTAACTGGCCTGACAATACATCCATTAACGTGAACTTGTCAAAAACGAACAGTAGCAAGCCTCACAGCCTCACAGTGCCTCACAGCCTCACAGTGCCTCACAGCCTCACAGTGCCTCACAGCCTCACAGTGCCTCACAGCCTCACAGTGCCTCACAGCCTCACAGTGCCTCACAGCCTCACAGTGCCTCACAGCCTCACAGTGCCTCACAGCCTCACAGTGCCTCACAGCCTCACAGTGCCTCACAGCCTCACAGTGCCTCACAGCCTCACAGTGCCTCACAGCCTCACAGTGCCTCACAGCCTCACAGTGCCTCACAGCCTCACAGTGCCTCACAGCCTCACAGTGCCTCACAGCCTCACAGTGCCTCACAGCCTCACAGTGCCTCACAGCCTCACAGTGCCTCACAGCCTCACAGTGCCTCACAGCCTCACAGTGCCTCACAGCCTCACAGTGCCTCACAGCCTCACAGTGNCACAGCCTCACACAGCCTCACAGCCTCACAGAGCCTCACAGCCACACAGTGCCCCACAGCCTCGCAGTGCCTCACAGCTCCAAAGTCTCACATCCTGCCTCACAGCCTCACAGTGCCTCACAGCCTCACAGTGCCTCACAGCCTCACAGTGCCTCACAGCGCCTCACAGCCTAACATCCTCCTACTAGTCCTTACTTTCACAACGGGTATGTGACACCAGGACAACATTGTAAGGGAAAATGTTGTTTTTTTTTTGTTTTTTTTATAAATCCCTGTTTTTTTCTAGGGGCGGAAACCGAACAAAAAGCAACTGAAATAGATCCACCATGGCATGATGGGAAGTCCTCGAGCGAATCAATGGGGTCTTTGGGCAGAACCAAACATAGGAGTGGCTTTCAATTAAAAGACCCCCCACCCACCCCCGCGCTCTCTTCCACGGCGCTAACCAGCCGCTCATGATAATAGCAGGTAACTCAACCCTTCGGCCTCGGAGCGTTCTCAAACCAAACATCTCTGCAGGGTCAGCGACGTCACTGCCGTCGGGTGGTGAGCTGGACTCTCCAGGTCAAAGTTGACAGTGAAAGTCATTCATTGCCTACCGGTCGCCTTCATTGACTTATTCTAAGGCGATTATAAACTCTGTGCGGCCCGGAGGGGTTGGGGGGAGGGGGGGGGAGAGGAGAAATGGATGAGAATTTCCCAGAACCCAGTAGCAAGTAGCAAGAGGTAGCCATCAAATGAATTAGCTCAGAATTTCATAGATAGTAGCAGGGTGTAGCACAATACCTTGTGGATAAACTGAGAGCCAACACATGGATTAATATTAGTCGTGCATCACTGAAGTGGACGTCATGATGTCCAGTCTTGACCTACTTTCTATTGTATAACCTGATATACATTTCTACTGAAGTGGACGTCATAACGTGAAGTCATTGACCTACTTGCTATATTTTAACCTGAGATCCATTTCTTCTGAAGTGGACGTCATAATGTCCAGTCATTGACCTACTTGCTATATTTTAACCTGATATCCATTTCTACTGAATTGGACGTCATAATGTCCATTCATTGACCTACTTTATATATTTTAACCTGAGATCCATTTCTCATGAAGTGGGCGTTATAATGTCAAGTCATTGACCTACTTGCTATATACCTGACAAAATAGCGGTATATTCAAGCCGGGCACAGCTAAAAAAAAAATGGGATTTGAAGACAAATCTAACTGTTAAAAGAATACTTATAAAAAAAGTATTCAACAATGCCAAAGATGTGGCCATTTATCAATTAAAATAAAATAATATCCCATTCCAAAATGGGCCATTTTAGTCATCCCTAAGATAAGGGCCATTTTAGCCATCTCTTAGATAAGGGCCATTTTAGCCACCCTTAAGATAAGTGCGATTTTAGTCATCCCTAAGATAAGGGCCATTTTAGCCATCCTTAAGATAAGGGCCATTTTAGCCATCCTTAAGATAAGGGCCATCTTAGCCATCCTTAAGATAAGGGCCATCTTAGCCATCCTTAAGATAAGGGCCATTTTAGCCATCCTTAAGATAAGGGCCATTTTTGCCATCCCTAAGATAAGGGCCATTTTAGCCATCCTTAAGATAAGGGCCATTTTAGCCATCCTTAAGATAAGGGCCATCTTAGCCATCCTTAAGATAAGGGCCATCTTAGCCATCCTTAAGATAAGGGCCATTTTAGCCATCCTTAAGATAAGGGCCATCTTAGCCATCCTTAAGATAAGGGCCATCTTAGCCATCCTTAAGATAAGGGCCATTTTAGCCATCCTTAAGATAAGGGCCATTTTAGCCATCCTTAAGATAAGGGCCATCTTAGCCATCCTTAAGATAAGGGCCATCTTAGCCATCCTTAAGATAAGGGCCATTTTAGCCATCCTTAAGATAAGGGCCATTTTAGCCATCCTTAAGATAAGGGCCATCTTAGCCATCCTTAAGATAAGGGCCATCTTAGCCATCCTTAAGATAAGGGCCATTTTAGCCATCCTTAAGATAAGGGCCATTTTAGCCATCCTTAAGATAAGGGCCATCTTAGCCATCCTTAAGATAAGGGCCATCTTAGCCATCCTTAAGATAAGGGCCATTTTAGCCATCCTTAAGATAAGGGCCATTTTAGCCATCCTTAAGATAAGGGCCATCTTAGCCATCCTTAAGATAAGGGCCATCTTAGCCATCCTTAAGATAAGGGCCATTTTAGCCATCCTTAAGATAAGGGCCATCTTAGCCATCCTTAAGATAAGGGCCATCTTAGCCATCCTTAAGATAAGGGCCATTTTAGCCATCCTTAAGATAAGGGCCATTTTAGCCATCCTTAAGATAAGGGCCATTTTAGCCATCCTTAAGATAAGGGCCATCTTAGCCATCCTTAAGATAAGGGCCATCTTAGCCATCCTTAAGATAAGGGCCATCTTAGCCATCCTTAAGATAAGGGCCATTTTTGCCATCCCTAAGATAAGGGCCATTTTTGCCATCCTTAAGATAAGGGCCATTTTAGCCATCCCTAAGATAAGGGCCATTTTAGTCACCCCTAAGATAAGGGCAAAATAAAAATAAGTCATAAATATTCAAATTAATTTCTAAAATAATACTAGTTAGATTGGAAGGAAAGTTTAAAGACGTTGTCTTGTCACACACAACCTCCTACCCCACTCCCGGGCACCAAAAGAACTTATCCTCTTTAATATTGTACAGCAGCGAGTATTAAAAGTTGGGTATAGAGCTTTACTTTGTCTTTTTAAAATTGCTTTTAAGCGCCAAAGATGTAACGTTTCACTGACAATAAAATTGGGCGCGCTCCCATGCACAAAAGATGTGAATAGTAAGAGAGTGTGAAACATATGTTTACCAAGTTTGGCCCAGATGTGAAAGATCTTTTGCCTTTTGTTTATATATTTCTAAAGTCATCAAATGCACCCACCCTTTCAGGGATTTGAAGCTAAATCATAAAATGGCGATTCTCTCTTAGCCCGCACACCCCTCCCCCCCCCCCACACACACACCACACACACACAAATCAAATAGATATCGCTGGTATAATAAACATTAATAAAAGAACTCCAAAGACCGTAAATAAGTGCAAGCCCCTTTTTCCAAGCCCCTTTCTCCAAGTCCCTGCACTATTTGACCCGCACACCCCCCCCCCCCCCCCACACACACACCACACACACACACAAATCAAATAGATATCGCTGGTATAATAAACATTAATAAAAGAACTCCAAAGACCGTAAATAAGTGCAAGCCCCCTTTTTCCAAGCCCCTTTCTCCAAGTCCCTGCACTATTTGCTAAATCGAATGTAACGATGAACACTCGGTGTGCTACGCAATAACTGTGTTATGTACAACGCGAAGTTCAATATATTGAAAGAATATCCTTAATTTAGTAACGCGATGTTGATTTGTGGTAAGTGGTGAGATGTTGTTTTGTGGTAAGTGGTGAGATGTTTTGTCGTAAGTTTTGAGATGCATGCTTGTGGTGATATGCTTGCCGCAAGTGGTGAATTGTCGATAATGATCAAGGATGTTGTAAAATTATTCTTTTATATATATATATATATATATATATATATATATATATATATATATATATATATATATATATATATATATATATATATGTGTGTGTGTGAGTGTGTGTAGGGTGAAAGAAAGCATTATGGGCTTTGGAAAATGCCTGGATCCCGAGATCCGGTGGTCTAAGTAAAGTGTCTGGGATGAGAAAAGGTTTAATGAAATGGCGAGTGTTAATTGTGTTTCGTTGGGAATTCACTGAGACACACCATGAGACAGAAGATGAACGCACTACGGTTCAGCCCTTCGCGGGCATGGCGCTGAGACTCAGAGCCCATTTAGACATGATTGTGTCTGCTCTTACAAAAGTCATATGGCGCTGAGACTCAGAGCCCATTTAGACATGATTGTGTCTGCTCTTACAAAAGTCATATGGCGCTGAGACTCAGAGCCCATTTAGACATGATTGTGTCTGCTCTTACAAAAGTCATATGGCGCTTGATGTCAATTGCTCCAGACGCCTCTCAAAGGTTCTTTTTTTTGTTAAGTTTGCGCCCCATGAGAGTAAATACTGTTGTATGCGGCGCCCCGTCCAGTGATTGCATTAAAGGGCTACTCTTTGGTTGAAAAGAAACATTATTTTAAATATTTTATTTTAAAACACATATTTCTGCGGACAAAGAATAAAGTTTTGTTTAAAATTCATGCACCAGACCAAACTCCAAAGAGACGTCCCTTTAATAGATGTTCTACGCTGGGGTAGCGCGCTAGATACGACCACTAATTAGTAGTAATAATGATGTTTAAAAGCAGACCGTTATGAATCAAGATTTATTTAAAAACGGCTTTCACCACAAATAACTTGAACGACCCTCGAGGCAATACGAAATATATTTTTTTTTTAAATTGATCTTTAATGTCTACATTTTATGATCTTTTTCTCTCACTACTTTTGGAAGAATGGGATCATGAGCAAATATTCCAGAAGCCATTTCTATTGTCAGGAGGAATGCCAAGGTCAAATTGTTTTGCAATATTTTTTTTGTTTTGAAAATTAATGTTTATTTTGCTATATTACTCTATCCATTAACAAACTAACATGGTCACGCCGAGCTCTGTGTAGTGGGTGACCCCATCGATTACATTACCCATGCCGCGAATGGAGCGAGTCGATTACTGTATTTTGATTTCCGCTCATTGCAATAATTTCAGCCTGTTGACGACTGTTCTGAATATTTCATTTAAGACGTCTTGCGAATCCGTGATCATCGGAGCGCTGTGGATGCTATTAAAGCTGAGTGCTGTGGAAGGTGAGGATGCTATGGAAGCTGAGTGCTGTGGAAGCTGGGGATGCTATGGAAGCTTATGATGCTGTGGAAGCTGAGGATGCTGTGGAAGCTGAGGATGCTATGGAAGCTGAGGATGCTATGGAAGCTGAGGATGCTGTGGAAGTTTTGGAAGCTATGTAAACTGGGGTTGCTGTGGACGCTAAAGATGCTATGAGCTGTGTGACGTGGGCCAGATCCTACTGTCCAGCCTCCCCGAATGCATAAGATTCTACGAAGGCTTTACTGGCCGCGACATCTCGGGTTGGTGGACGAAAGCAACACTGTGAATGTTGATGACAATAGCCCTCGGAGCACTGGGGGTTGCTCCAGATTTTTAGAAGCGCTAGTTTATTTCCAAGTTGTAGAAATGTGTGTTCAATTTCATATTTAATATATATACAAAGTAAAGACGTTGATAAATAGAGGTTTATTGACAGAAAATGTAAAATTTTTATCACTGCTAGACTTAAAAAATGAATTTCAATAATCATATTTAATTTTTTTAAGTTTCGGACAATGTAATAATTAGGATAGGAGTAGCCTTATTGCGCTTAAAAGGCCGTGTACAATGTACATGATAGATTTTATTGATTGAAATGTCATTATTTGTGTCATAATATTGTTTGATTTATACCAAATATCATCAGCCATATCCATGAATATTATGACATACAAAGTACATACACCCTGTCAAGAGGACATTAAAAGTACATACACCCTGTCAAGATGACATACAAATTACATACACCCTGTCAAGATGACATTAAAAGTACATACACCCTGTCAAGAGGACATCATAGTACATACACCCCTGTCAAGATGACATTAAAAGTACATACACCCTGTCAAGAGGACATTAAAAGTATATACACGCTGTCAAGATGACATTAAAATTACATACACCATGTCAAGAGGACATTAAAAAACCACTATGGTCAAGGGCGCAGTGCAATTCATTGTCAAAGTACCGGTACTGCTACTGTCAAAGTACCGATATTGCTACTGTCAAGGTACCGATATTGCTACTGTCAAGGTACCGATATTGCTACTGTCAAGATACCGATATTGCTACTGTCAAAGTACCGGTACTGCTACTGTCAAAGTACCGATATTGCTACTGTCAAAGTACCGGTACTGCTACTGTCAAAGTACCGGTACTGCTACTGTCAAGGTACCGATACTGCTACTGTCAAAGTACCGGTACTGCTACTGTCAAATTACCGGTGTTTCTACAATCAAAGAAATGGAACTCCTATTGGCAAGCTGTATTGCTTTCGGTATCTTACGGGACATATTTATAACTGATATTCGGAGGATGCTAAAAAGGGGCTAAACAAACATAAGCTAAGCAAGTAAAGGCTAAACAAACATAAGCTAAACAAAATAAGCTAAACAAACATAAGCTAAACAAATAGAAGCTTAATAAATAAAAGCTAAGAAAATAGAGGCTAACAAATCGTCCCAGAGATGTCATATTTTTGTTGTGGCGAAGTACAATCAACGTTTTTTGGACAATAGATCATAGAGTATCTGGCGTCTGTTGATAGATTAGTGGTCAGATTATAAGATTTTAACACAGAGATATCGGACTGATGAAATCATTTAAACATAGAGTTATCGGACTGATGATAACATTTAAACATAGAGTTATCGGACTGATGATAATATTTAAACATAGAGTTATCGGACTGATGATAACATTTAAACATAGAAACAACGGGCTGACGAGATTAAAAATAGAATCAACGGGCAGATGACGAGTTTCAACATAGAATCAACAGGCAGATGACGAGTTTCAACATAGAATCAACAGGCAGATGACGAGTTTCAACATAGAATCAACAGGCAGATGACGAGTTTCAACATAGAATCAACAGGCAGATGCGAGTTTCAACATAGAATCAACAGGCAGATGACGAGTTTCAACATAGAATCAACAGGCAGATGACGAGTTTCAACATAGAATCAACAGGCAGATGACGAGTTTCAACATAGAATCAACAGGCAGATGACGAGTTTCAACATAGAATCAACAGGCAGATGATGAGATGTAAACGTGGTAAATGAATATCTTTATTATAGCTGTGGTGTCAACATTATGTCATGCATTGCTCGTTTTTTTGTGTTTTTTTGTGGGTGCAAAGATTTCTAGAGTTAGAGATCGAGGCTAAGAAAAGAATTTGACTTAGAGTCATTAAAAGGATTATTATGTTTAAAGTTCGGTATAGCGTTGGTGCAGGTTGGTGCAAGCTCAAAGTCTTTGCCTGGGTGTGGTGAGGGGTTACATTGATCAAAGTCTTCGCCTGGGTGTGGTGAGGGGTCACAATGACGCGAGGGACGGTACCTGGACGTATTTACTTGTTTAACGTTCAACATGTTGAACTAATCTTTTCTTCCAATCAATATGCTTTTATTGTTTATCCTCAATTTTGTGGGCCCGTTGTCTCACCTCTTAGCAATATGAGTCCTTCATGCTGGTGACCTTACTGTTACCGCTCATGGGGCAAAAGAACCCACGTTGTGGACGTGTAGCCCGTCCAGTGCCTAGAGCCTAAGCCGAGGCTCAGCTCCTGTCTCTTTATACCCCATAAATGTCGTATTCCCTTTCCCCGTGCACCGGGGGAACTCGCGGGCATTTTGTGACCGAACACGTGCTAAAACTGTGGAGGGGCCCATTAAACCTTGGCTTGACACCCGGTAAGTGAGACTCGGGCCCCAAGTCTCACCTTCTCGGGGCGACACTTCCACGGCGCCCAAACCACCACCCTCCCCTCCCCCCCACCACACCTTGTCGACGGTGAACCTTTAAAAAACAAAAAAAGTGTACACATACATGTTGACTTGCCTGCGGTCCCCCAAGCTGTTGCCGCCACTGAAAAATTAGACTAGCTTTAAGATGTGACCTACATTTTAAAGAAAAATTCTAGACATCTCGCGCCGAAATATATTTAATAAATTAGGTTAAAAAGAAACTTTGTGAATAAAATAGAGAGCAAGTTTTGAACGATCCCAAAGTAGTTGTTCCGGCAGCACAGTGAGAACGGTCACAATGAGAACGGTCACAATGAGAACGGTCACAATGAGAACGGTCACAATGAGAACGGTCACAATGAGAACGGTCACAATGAGAACGGTCACAATGAGAACGGTCACAATGATGAGAACGGTTACAAGACTTCATTTGACTCGTTCTCGTAGAGCAGCGGTTCCCAGCATGTGGGTCGCAACCCTTACACAGGTGTCAGCTAAGACCATCGTAAGACCCCTATTTATGGAGTAACAACGAAAATAATTTTATGGTTGGAGGTCACCACAACATGAGGAATTGTACTAAAGGGTCGTGGCATTAGGAAGTTGGACAACCACTGTTTGTATAGGGATATACCAAATAGTGAACGGGGCAAAGGAACCGAGATACTTCCAATGAATTACAACAGAGTGACTTATTCAACAATTCTCGGTGTTGATTTCCGTTGCAAGGGAAGGAATTTTTCACAATATGTTGTTAGTGTCGTTGTTAGATTTGGAGACTTGGTTTTCGTGAAAGAATTTCTGCTCTCTCGTCAGCGAAGATTGACTTGTTATATCTTGAAAGCTTCCGGAAGCCATACTAGAAAATGAGACGGATTGCACTGAGATAGTCTAACATTCGATTCACGTGTTCAAAACCAAGTGGAGGGGAGCCACAGAATCCATACCCTGCCCAGACCACGCCCTTCCTTTTGCTGAGGAGCCTTCAGCGCCCTCACATTCTGCTTCCCTTTCCCCATCCCCAATTTTTTTTTCCAATGTTTTCAAAGTTCTTTAAATCAAAGAATCAAATTTTATGTTAATACCCGGTATACGATAGTTAAACATATATGTTTTTATATAACATAAAACTAACACCTGTCTTTTAGAAGTTTACTATAACATAAAACTAAACACTATCTTTATAAACAGACGATTTCATGCACAAAAAGTTATTTAGATAATTAATTCAACAGGCGCTCTGCCATGTCAATGACACATAAATCAAACACCAATACACAGCAGTCAACAGAAATGTCAACTTGACATGTCTGTTATACGTCAAATCATTGATATCTGCCTAAAGTTCAATTAGAAATGTCGTCGTTGAATGTCTGTTATACGTCACATCCTGATATCTGCCTAAAGTTCAATCAGAAATGTCGTCGTTGAATGTCTGTTATACGTCACATCCTGATATCTGCCTAAAGTTCAATCAGAAATGTCGTCGTTGAATGTCTGTTATACGTCACATCCTGATATCTGCCTAAAGTTCAATCAGAAATGTCATCGTTACATGTCTGTTACACGTCACATCCTGATATCTGCCTACAGGTTAATCAGAAATCCAATACTCCATGATTAAGTGCCATTTATAAAATCTGGATAATGGGTAGAAGCAGACGACCCAGCCTCGGGTGTGGCCGTCCACCGGGTATGGCCATGCACTGGGTGTGGCTGTGCACCGGGTGTCGCCGTGCACCGGGTCTGGCTGTGAACCGGGTGTGGTACTTCGTTAGTTAGCATACTGTGGGTTTTTATTCTAAAGCTGAAAAAATATAATTAGAAATCTCTGGGGAATTTAGTGTCCCCCAAATCAAATGATTGCTGATATTTTTATTTTACAATATTTGATTCTTGAGCAAAGAATTACCACTCTGAAATTTTGTCTATTCCCACGAGTCTAAATACCACGATTACGAATACCATGAGTCCAAGGCCTAGCGAGGCCCCAAATGAAAGAAACATAAAATGATGCACCATCTTTGCTTGCCTACATCACACTTAATGGACTTGAGGACACTCAAAACCCAACACATCAGATCTGGATTCTATCAAGCTGTTGGTCGAGTCGCTGGTAGTTCAGTGTCGTCTTCGCTCTGTAAGCTCATCCATAAATACACTGTCGACGCAGCTGGCTCTGTCAAGGTCGTTCATAGAGGGTCTGATCACAGTATCAGCAGCCGTCACTCAGCTTTGTGGGAAAATATACTTCATCGATTTGGCTGCTATTGTTTTGGTCGGGATCCTTTGAAATGATAGCGCCTTGCTTTGACACATTCACTGTCTCGTAAGGTTAAGAACAGAGGACCATGGATTATGACCTAGCCGATGATCTATTGGCTATAGAGGAACACAAGTTTGAATGAATTAAGACCAGGGGCGTATTAAAGGGTTTTGGGAGCAGGCCGCCAATGGTGTTACCTTTCTCTTCATACTTAGGTGCGGAATTTTGGGCCAGCTGCATAGCCTATTTTGGTGGAAGGGGACGGCATAAATCTTGCCCTAAACCAGCCGGCACTAACCCAAGCTACGCCACTGATTACGACACATTAATCATAACAAAACATGTCTTGACACTTCAAGCTATATGTTGATGAGAAAGCACCCTTCAGATAGTTGAGTTTTAAATAAAATAAAACAAAAAACGAATAAACTATGGCTACCGTTTTAACTTTGACTGGTAATCTTTAACTGTAGTTAAGTCCATCGCAAGGTCAATCTCTAGGCCCATACCAAGGCAAATCTCTAGGCCCGCAATATCTAGGCTAGAATCTGGGCCCACATCTAGGCGCACATCTAGGCGAATCTCTAAGCCTACACCTATCGCCCATATATAGACCCATATATAGGCGATCACCTAGAAATATATCTAGGCCCACATCTTTGAACATCTCTAGGCCGATCTCTAGGCCCTGCTTTGAATCCTTACATCAGCCCATCATTACATCATTACAGTAATCCGGTGCTTTCACCGACCGTCACAAAAATGAGCTGTGTTCCTTAATTGTGTAGGCGGTCCCAGACATGATGGACAAAAGAGACGTGTCAAGAGAAATGGCGAAAGCCTCTAAACTACAGTTTGTCAATAGTTCATGGCAGTCATTTGTTCATGACATTTTTTTCTGTCGTTTTTCTTCAGTTTGGTTTGGCGATTTCGTTCAAATGAACATCATTATTGCAAGAAGAATTGATTGTGTTCATTTTAAGTTCATTTCTATTGCAACGTAGCCCTGCAATTTTTAATTTCGTGTTCAGATCATCTTTTATTCATTGAATGAAATGAGAAGGATTTCTGAATTTATTGTGAGAATAACTTATAGGGGTATCTTATCAAATGTAAACTATAAGCTTTATTCCAGGGAATAACTAGGTGTGTCTTATCAGGTGTAAATTATCAGATTTATTCCAGAGTTAAGGCGCTAACATATTTAAGAATATACCTATAAATACATTATCAAATCTATTGCAAAATCTTCAATTTCATTTTCATCACTTAAATGAGCAAATTGAATCTAAAAATCACCTTGTTGCTAAAGTAATATGAATATAATTCAAGTCATACATTGCCGCTTCTTAAATGTATTTTTTTTTCTTAAATGCTTTTTGTACGCAGCTACCCAGCAATTTAACTCCAACTATTGGTCTATGTGTCACCGCCCCTGCTTGCACATAAACCATCCCCAAACTTGAACATAAACTGTTACATCATAGGCGGACCTGAACACTTTAACCCTTTCATCCCTAACATGATCTACGCCCGGTCGGCCCAGGAACCAAGTCCAGATTACTCGGTGTGACAAAACGAGGAATTTTCTCCCGAGAACTTTGCCAAACAAACGTGAAGAGATCTGAGGAGGTTTAATTGCTATTGTTACAAGAAATACATCATTTTTGTCACTTAGGAACGGAGCGTACATCAAGCATCTCCCTCTTGGAATGGGATCCACCGCTGGAACCGTCAGAGCAAAGGAGATCTCCCCCGTCATTGACGGGTCAGAAGCTAGTGCGAGAGTACAAGAAAGACAAGTTGAAACTTCTGTGGGTTGACGTCACTCAGCACACGTGGCAAGATATGCACACGGCATTTTTATGTGTGGCGGACCGGGAAAATGGAAAATGGTAAATTTATGAACTGTTGGAGATTTTCTAAAAAAAAAAAAAAAAATTCTCCCCAAGCCGATGAGCAACGGGTGTTAGCGAATGTGCTGGGTGAAAGTTACGCTGATTTGCTGGGCGTAAGAACTGAACATTGAAAGTCTGGACGTAAAAACTGAATATTAAAAACTTGGACGTAAGAACTGAACATTGAAAGTATGGACGTAAGAATTGAACGTTGAAAGTCTGGACGTAAATAAAAAACATTGAAAGTCTGGACGTAAACATTGAATATTAAAGGTCTGGACATAAGAACTGCACATTGAAAGTCTGGGCGTAGGAACAAAACATATGATTGTTTAGACGTAAGCGCTAAATATATGATTGTTTGGACGAAAGAATTAAACATATGATTTTTTGGATATGATGAAGGATCCGTCAATACGTCTCTAGACACTGTCCGTGTCAATGTCGCAATACGTCTCTAGACACTGTCCGTGTCAATGTCGCAAATACGTCTCTAGACACTGTCCGTGTCAATGTCGCATCAAAGAACTTTACATCGGCTGTGTCAATGTAAGTATCGACCTCAAGGCTCTGAACTGATTATTGGGCGCACCTCAATAACAGCACCCTGCACTCAATATAACACCGTACTCAAAATATAGCACTGTGCACTAAATATAGCACCGTGCACTAAATATAGCACCGTGATCTTAATATAGTACAGTGATCTAAATTTAGCACCGTGCACTAAAATTAGCACCATGATCTAAATATAGCACAGTGCACTAAAGTTAGCATAGTGATCTAAATATAGCATAATGCACTAAAGTTAGCACCATGATCTAAATATAGCACAGTGCACTAAATTTAGCACTGTGATCTAAATATAGCCTAATCAGCTTTATGGATTATACGGACATGGCTTTAGGGCCATAAAATGAGAGAAAATAAATAAAGGTGATATGATGTGTAATTGTTTCTCTATCTTAGTTATATGTTACATTGAACATTGCCTGTCTTTCCCATCTTTTTAAATTTTTTTTGGCAATTCTCTATTTCCTAATATAAATCGATTATAATGAATCTCTCTCCGTGTCCCTTTGCCATCAATATTACACATTCTCTCATTGTCACGTTCAATCATTTCATCTGTCATTCTCCCATTCAATCATTTCATCTGTCATTCTCCCATTCAATCATTTCATCTCTCTATATTCCATTCAATAATTTCATCTCTCGATCTCCCATTCAATCATTTCATCTCTCAATCTTCCATTCAATCATTTCATGTCCCATTCTCCCATTCAATCATTTTATCTCTCATTGTCCCCATTCAATCATTTTATCTCTCATTCTCCCAATCAGTCATTTCATCTCCTATTCTCCCGTTCAACCATTTCATCTCTCATTCTCAAATTCAATTATTTCATCTGTCATTCTACCATTCAACCATTTCATCTCTCATTCTCAAATTCAATTATTTCATCTGTCATTCTACCATTCAATCATTTCATCTCTCAGTCATAGCCAACAACAGAGTTTCTTTTGTTTTTCACGGAGGGGGTGGGGCAAACTTCGTGTTCCGCCCCGGGTGCCGTCAGCCCTAGCCACGTCACAGTTCCAACGTCTTAGTTCCTGGTTCCAACTCCAGTTCATGAACTGTGCTCATTTCCATTCCCGTGTTTACTTTTTTTTAAAACGTTCTTTCAATCCTTGCATACCTTTTTTACCCTTCCGTCGCCCTTTTGACCATTCGATTCGGTTTCCCTTTCCTCTCCTGCTGTCTTCCTCTCCTCAGACAAGCCAGTGTCTTCCTCTCCTCAGACAAGCCAGTGTCTTCCTCTCCTCAGACAAGCTAGTGTCTTCCTCTCCTCAGACAAGCCAGGGTCTTCCTCTCCTCAGACAAGCCAGTGTCTTCCTCTCCCCTCACCAGCCAGTGTCTTCCTCTCCCCCCACCAGCCAGTGTCTTCCTCTCCCCCCCACCAGCCAGTGTCTTCCTCTCCCCCAAGCAGCCAGTGTCTTCCTCTCCCCCAACCAGCCAGTGATTTCTCTCCCCCACCAGCCAGTGTCTTCATCTCCCCCCAACAGCCAGTGTCTTCCTCTCCCCCTACCAGCAAGTGTCTTCCTCTCCCCCACCAGCCAGTGTCTTCCTCCCCCCACCAGCAAGTGTCTTCCTCTCCCCCCACCAGCCAGTGTCTTCCTCTCCCCCCACCAGCCAGTGTCTTCCTCTCCCCCCACCAGCCAGTGTCTTCCCGTTTGAAGGTAGTGCAAAGCTAACGTGTCAGGCGTCTGCTTTCAAAGCCCAAGTTTTATGACTTGGGGACCGCGATGTCTGGATGCCCATCTGTGGTAGCGATTTGCCGCATTAGGAAACTGAGCCACGAAACTCCACACCAGAATCAATTTGGAGACAAAACATGGCAGTACGCCGGCATTCCACCAGCCCCGCCTACTGTTTTGTGAAATCCAACTCCCAGGGTAATAGAGAGAGGTTTTTTGGGTGGCTGCCGTCGGGGGATTCCGACAGACACCCACTCTACTCCGTACTTTGACACATTTTTCGAACTTAAAGACATGAATTATTTTTGGCATCCCTTTCACCAGGCATTAACGAGGCTAACATAAAAAAAAACAAGTCAATGTTCTTCTTTTGTCCTGGGGCGAGCAAACTTTAAAAACAGTAGTTTAGGATTGTTCAACAATGTTCTTCTTTTGTCCTGGGGCGACCAAACTTTAAAAACATTAGTTTAGGATTGTTCAACAATGTTCTTCTTTTTCCTTTAAATTTTCCTTAAGAATATAAGAACTCAGCATTCCAGATTTATTAAACAATTTCAATCAGAACCTATTTAAATTAACAGGGATTAAATTGTGCTGTTTTCTCATAGAGTGATCAATTTATGTTTTGATAAGGAGTCTTTTGCATGCCTCAGATTATGTGAAGCACAGAAACAAAAACAAAACAAAAACAAAAAACAAACAATCATCAAATGAAATAAATAATAAAAATATCTCAGCTAACTTCCATTTCAAACAAGCATTTTTCCATCAGTAAAAATTAAAGTTTCTCTGTCTTCCTTCCTCTCTCGCTCTCTACCCTCCCTCACTCTCTCTTCCCCCCCTCTCTCTCTCTCTCTCTCTCTCTCTCTCTCTCTCTCTCTGTTAGTGTACTAACGTATGAGCGTATGTTATATGTTTGTATGTGTCTTCATCTTAACCACTTATGCGATTTAAACTCCTTTATTTCATTATATTATGGTTAATTTCTAAAACATGGTCTAGGCGCATAGTGTCATGGTCTAGGCCAAAAGTGTCATGGTCTAGGCACATAGTGTCAAGATCTAGTCGCACAGTGTCATGGTCGAGGCATATAGTGTCAAGACCTAGTCGTCCAGTGTCATGGTCTAAGCACAAAAATGTCATGGTCTAGTCGCATAGTGTCAATGTCTAGGCACATAGTGTCAAGATCTAGGCGCATAGTGTCAAGATCTAGGCGCATAGTGTCATTGTCTACGCATTAAATACACTGCTCGCGCTTGACAATGTAATAAATGTCCTCACGGATCAAACTGCTGTTAATGGGTAACACAATCTACTCACCTACCTGGCGACACATGAGCAACAATACGGACATTGTAGTCGACAATCTGGAACAAATTGCTTCGGCCGATGTTGTCTTCTTTTTATGAGAAGCTAGCTCATTGCGAAGTCGTCTGGTCCATGGTGAATGTTCGTGTCAGACGAGTCAATCGAGACAACACAATAGAGAGAAACAGACCACAGGGATAGCTGCATAAATCTGAGAGCTTAAGCTGAGCTCCACTGGTCCCCAACAACTGGGCCGCAAGGTGCACATAGAGTTGGCAGCATGGTGGCACATAGAGGAAGCTGTGAAGTGAGGAACGCTGCTGTAACGACTACTGGGAAGTGAGGACCACTGCTGTACCGACTACTGGGAAGTGAGGACCACTGCTGTACCGATTAATGGTAAGTGAGGACCACTGCAGTACCGATTAATGGGAAGTGAGGACCACTGCTGTAACCACTAATGGGGGTGAGGATCGCTGCTGTAACTACTAATGGGAAGTGAGGACCACTGCTGTACCCACTACTGGGAAGTGAGCACCACTGCTGTACCGATTAATGGGAAGTGAGGACCACTGCTGTACCGACTAATGGGGAGTTAGGACCACTGCTGTACCGACTAATGGGGAGTGAAGACAACTGCGCTACCGACTAATGGGGAGTGAGGACAAAAGCTGTACCGACTAATGGGAAGTAAGGACCACTGCTGTACCGGCTAATGGGGAGTGAGGACAACTACTGTACCGACTAATGGGGATGAAGACAACTGCTTTACCGACTAATGGGAAGTGAGGACCACTGCTGTACCGACTAATGGGAAGTGAGGACATCTACTGTACCGACTAATGGGGAGTGAGGACAACTGCTGTACCGACTAATGGGGAGTGAGGACCACTGCTGTATCGACTAATGGGAAGTGAGGACAACTGCTGTACCGACTAATGGGGAGTGAGGACAACTGCTGTACCGACTA
The DNA here is from genome assembly GCA_964033795.1 of Lymnaea stagnalis. Taxonomy (NCBI): domain Eukaryota; kingdom Metazoa; phylum Mollusca; class Gastropoda; family Lymnaeidae; genus Lymnaea; species Lymnaea stagnalis. The sequence goes on from CAXITT010000031.1 coordinate 982,451, forward strand.
ATGGTAAGTGAGGACCACTGCAGTACCGATTAATGGGAAGTGAGGACCACTGCTGTAACCACTAATGGGGGTGAGGATCGCTGCTGTAACGACTAAAGGGAAGTGAGGACCACTGCTGTACCGACTACTGGGAAGTGAGGACCACTGCTGTACCGATTAATGGGAAGTGAGGACCACTGCTGTACCGACTAATGGGGAGTTAGGACCACTGCTTTACCGACTAATGGGGAGTGAAGACAACTGCGCTACCGACTAATGGGGAGTGAGGACAACAGCTGTACCGACTAATGGGAAGTGAGGACAACTGCTGTACCAACTAATGGGAAGTGAGGACAACTGCTGTACAAACTAATGGGAAGTGAGGACCGCTGCTGTAACGACTAATGGGAAGTGAGGACAACTGCTGTACCGACTAATGGGAAGTGAGGACCGCTGCTGTACCAACTAATGGGAAGTGATGACCGCTGCTGTACCGACTAATGGGAAGTGAGGACCGCTGCTGTACCAACTAATGGGAAGTGAGGACAACTGCTGTACCGACTAATGGGAAGTGAGGACCGCTGCTGTACCAACTAATGGGAAGTGAGGACCGCTGCTGTACCAACTAATGGGAAGTGAGGACCGCTGCTGTACGATTAATTGAGAACTTTGATTAAGCCAAACAGTGATACCGCCAACAGATACACTATGAGTGATACCTCCGACAGATACACTATGAGAGATACCTCCGACAGATACACTATGAGAGATACCTCCGACAGATACACCATGAGAGATACATCCGACAGATACAATATGAGTTATACCTTCGACAGATACACTATATGAGTGATACCTCCGACAGGTACACTATGAGAGATACTCCTACAGATGCACTATGAGTGATACCTCCGACAGATACACTATGAGTGTAGGGAAGTGTTTTCAAACGTAGGGCGCTGGCCACCTGGAGGTCGATTTGAAGTTTAATTTCGTGATGTTGGGGAAAGGGGCGAAGATTTAGTCTTTCAATAAGAAAATATTGTTGCGTTTTAAAATATAAACATGTTTGTGAAAGGCATGTTGGAGTGACAGAGGCTTTGTTTGTTGTACTGTTTGTTATTCTGTTTGTCAGTGATTGCATAATGTGCTTCACTTACCGTTGGCTTCATCTTACCTATTTGAACTTATGAGCAGAAACAGGTCGCAAAGTGAGCTGAGCTAAGACCTTCCATGGCAAGATGTTATAATCTAAGTGGGTTGAACTAAGAACTTCCATGGCGAGATGTTAGGATCTAGTGAGTTGAGCTAAGAGCTTCAATAGCGAGATGTTAGAATTTAGTGAGTTGAGCTAAGAATTCCATGGCGAGATGTTAGACTCTAAGTGAGTTGAGCTAAGATCTTCAATAGCGAGATATTAGAATTTAGTGAGTTGAGCTAAGAGCTTCAATAGCGAGATGTTAGAATTTAGTGAGTTGAGCTAAGAATTCCATGGCGAGATGTTATAATCTAAGTGAGCAGAGCTAAAAAATTCCATGGCGAGATGTTAGAATCTAAGTGAGTTGAGCTAAGATCTTCAATAGCGAGATGTTAGAATTTAGTGAGTTGAGCTAAGAATTCCATGGCGAGATGTTAGAATTTAGTGAGTTGAGCTAGAAAATTCCATGGCGAGATGTTAGAATCTAAGTGAGTTGAGCTAAGATCTTCAATAGCGAGATGTTAGAATTTAGTGAGTTGAGCTAAGAGCTTCAATAGCGAGATGTTAGAATTTAGTGAGTTGAGCTAAGAATTCCATGGCGAGATGTTATAATCTAAGTGAGCAGAGCTAAAAAATTCCATGGCGAGATGTTAGAATCTAAGTGAGTTGAGCTAAGATCTTCAATAGCGAGATGTTAGAATTTAGTGAGTTGAGCTAAGAATGCCATGGCGAGATGTTAGAATTTAGTGAGTTGAGCTAAGAATTCCATGGCGAGATGTTAGAATTTAGTGAGTTGAGCTAAGAATTCCATGGCGAGATGTTAGAATTTAGTGAGTTGAGCTAAGATCTTCAATAGCGAGATGTTAGAATTTAGTGAGTTGAGCTAAGAATTCCATGGCGAGATGTTAGAATTTAGTGAGTTGAGCTAAGAATTCCATGGCGAGATGTTAGAATCTAAGTGAGTTGAGCTAAGATCTTCAATAGCGAGATGTTAGAATTTAGTGAGTTGAGCTAAGAATTCCATGGCGAGATGTTAGAATTTAGTGAGTTGAGCTAAGAATTCCATGGCGAGATGTTAGAATCTAATTGAGTTGAGTTAAGATCTTCAATAGCGAGATGTTAGAATTTAGTGAGTTGAGCTAAGAATTCCATGGCGAGATGTTAGAATTTAGTGAGTTGAGCTAAAAAAATACCATGGCGAGATGTTAGAATCTAAGTGAGCAGAGCTAAAAAATTCCATGCCGAGATATTAGAATCTAAGTGAGTTGAGCTAAGATCTTCAATAGCGAGATGTTAGAATTTAGTGAGTTGAGCTAAGAATTCCATGGCGAGATGTTATAATCTAAGTGAGCAGAGCTTAAAAATTCCATTGCGAGATGTTAGAATCTAAGTGAGTTGAGCTAAGAATTCCATGGCGAGATGTTAGAATTTAGTGAGTTGAGCTAAGAATTCCATGGCGAGATGTTAGAATTTAGTGAGTTGAGCTAAGAACTTCCATGACGAGATGTTATAATCTAAGTCAGTTGAGCTAAGAACTTTCGTGGTGAGATGTTAGAATTTTGTGAGTTTAGCTAAGAATTTCCATGGCGAGATGTTATAATCTAAGTGAGTTGAACTAAGAACTTCAATGGCGAGATGTTAAAATTTAGTAAGTTGAACTAAGAATTCCATGACGAGATGCTATAATCTAAATGAGTTGAGCTAAGAACTTCAATGGCGAGATGTTAAAATTTAGTAAGTTGAACTAAGAATTCCATGGCGAGATGTTAGAATCTAAGTGAGTTGAGCTAAGAACTTCAATGGCACGATGATAGAATCTAAGTCAGTTGAGCTAAGAACTTTCGTGGTGAGATGTTAGAATCTAAGTCAGTTGCATGAGCAAAGAACTTGCAAGGTAAGACGTTAGAATTTAACCCATTACCGATAACCAGGTACACAATCCACTTATTTCCGTTTTGAGGTTCCCCCCCCCCCTGAAAGGGTCACTCACGATACAACATAATGGGAAGCAACCCCCATTTCCCAGAATTCATCTAACGGCCAATTATTCCCCGTTGTGCCTCCTTAAAATTGTCAGTAATTATTTTCATCATGAGGTTCAGTGCAACCCGATCTGCCAACAGTATTATTAGAATCTAAGTCAGTTGCATGAGCAAAGAACTTGCAAGGTAAGACGTTAGAATTTAACCCATTTCCGATAACCAGGTACACAATCCACTTATTTCCGTTTTGAGGTTCCCCCCCCCCCCCTGAAAGGGTCACTCACGATACAACATAATGGGAAGCAACTCCCATTTCCCAGAATTCATCTAACGGCCAATTATTCCCCGTTGTGCCTCCTTAAAATTGTCAGTAATTATTTTCATCATGAGGTTCAGTGCAACCCGATCTGCCAACAGTATTCTACATTGACTGAACTACGTCAGATATGTCGCGTCTCAACCGAAATACTTATTATCATCACGACAATTTGTCGTGTCGCTGCACGGCCAAGGGAGATAACTACGGCGGTGACAACAACGACGTTGGTAACGGTTACGGCCGATGGTAAGTCCCCAACAACGGCAAACCGATCCAGAGCTATTACCATGGTCGTGGGGTATGATATGAGTTGTGCATAAGTCTACTTCCAATCTAACGGCAGGCTATTGTCATTTTCTAGAAGGGAATTTTTAAAGAGTGAAAGTCAAACGTTCCCAATCTTGGAGTGGAATGGCGGAAGTTACCTTGGAAGCGGGCAGACGAACATGTAGGAGAGTTCTTGAAGAGGTCTGAGCCGGTCACGTGTCTGATTTGGATCGCAGACTTTATGGCTGACGAATGGAAGCGATGCTGTGTCAAGCCACGCCTTAGTTGCACAAAGCAGAAGTGGGAGGTCTGAGTTCGGAGTCAATCGGGAGGTCTTTGTTCGGAGTCAATCCGGAGGTCTGGGTTCGGAGTCAATCGGGAGGTCTGGGTTCGGAGTCAATCGGGGTGTCTTTGTTCGGAGTCAATCGGGAGGTCTGTGTTGGGAGTGAAGTGGGAGGTCTGTGTTCTGAGTCAATCGGGAGGTGTGTGCGCAGCAAAGTGGGAGGTCTGTGTTCGGAGTCAATCGAATAAAATTTGAGAACCACTGTTGTAGTGCATCGGAGATTGAGTTGTGATCACGAATATAAATCATAAAATCTTTTCAATGAAAAATGACTTGGCAGTAACAATAGAGTTTAAAATTAACCTTTGCTTCAATAGAGGGACCTCGGTCTACAAAAGGGTGACCTCTGTCTACAGTAGAGTGACCTCTGCCTACAATAAGATGATCTCGACCCTACAACAGAGTGACATCGGTCTACAATAGAGTCACCTCTGCCTACAATAAGACTACCTCGGCCCTAACAGAGGGAGCTCGGTCTACAACAGAGTGACCTCGTTCTACAACATAGTGACCTCGGTCTACAGTAGAGTGACCTCTGCCCACAATAACATGACCTCGGCCCTACAACAGAGAGATCTCTGCCTACAATAAGATGACCTCGGCCCTACAACAGAGTGACCTCTGCCTACAATAAGATGACCTCAGCCCTACAACAGAGTGACCTCGGTCTATAACAGAGTTACCTCTGCCTACAATAAGATGACCTCAGCCCTACAACAGAGTGACCTCGGCCCTACAGTAGAGTGAAGATTTCGGATTAAGGCAATTGGCCTTTAACAAAAACGTTAACATATTGCAACTTTATCAATCAAGAAGAACAACAATCTGTTTGCCCAGCTTGTCAACCCGCAACAAGAAGAACAACAATCTGTTTGCCCAGCTTGTCAACCCGCAACAAGAAGAACAACAATCTGTTTGCCCAGCTTGTCAACCCGCAAATAAATCTCTTTGTCTCCTAAATGTTTTAATTTTTTTTAAATGTATTATTTAAAGGAAACAAAAAAGAAGAAAGAAAAAAAAAACATTTCAGTAATAGAAATTCCTATTTCAGACTTACACGACTAAGAAAAAACCGCTGAACTCTGCCCAAAATGCTTAAGGCCAGTGCTACGACGCTATGTTTCAATTATACATCTCTGCCCCAGACCCGTAGTTATGGCTTAATAACTCGCTTTTGATAGCCTTCTAATAGATACTGGGATACGTCTGTTTTTATGGCCTCGCGACTTCTGCAAACGGCGCGCCTTTTCAGATCTTTTTTGGAGAAATGCGCTCTAGCGATCACGGAGGGGGGTCAGAGGAGCAGAAGGAAAAAAAAAAGAAGGGGTAGGGGGGGGTCAAAAGGGGGAGGGCGAGAGGAAACGTGGAAAGAAGTCACAGAACACGAACAGCAGGGATAAGAAAGAAAGAGGGTTACAGGGGGGACGCGCCTTTTCAGATCTTTTTTGGAGAAATGCGCTCTAGCGATCACGGAGGGGGGTCAGAGGAGCAGAAGGAAAAAAAAAAGAAGGGGTAGGGGGGGGTCAAAAGGGGGAGTGCGAGAGGAAACGTGGAAAGAAGTCACAGAACACTAACAGCAGGGATAAGAAAGAAAGAGGGTTACAGGGGGGTAGGTAAGGGGGGGTGGGGAGTCCACAAAAAAAGGGGGGGAAGGGGTAGTGCATTGTTGAGGGTTTCTTTGGGCGGAGATTAGGTGGTATGGGGGGGGTGCAAGGAATCAGGGGCGGAGACTAGGTGGTATAGGAGGGTCTGCAAGGAATCAGGGGCAGATAACGTTGATCGAGGAGTTTTACCAGTGGATGATGTGCTGCAACGGGTTATGCTAATTTGCTTTTATTGTCGTTACGGTGGATAAAGTGGATACAGTGGATTCGTTCATTTTACTTTCATGGAACGCTCGGTGTAAAAGACTTAGGTGGGGTGGGGGAGAAGAGAGAGAGGGTCGGGGTTTGTGAAACTGACAAGAGTGGAATTGGCGGGTTGATGTCGAAACGGGCGATAACTTTAACAACGATTTAGAAGGTTTATTTCCAATGTTCCATTGACAGCTGTCTTAAACAACGGAGAGGGAATTCTCCGGGGCAGATATTGCGGGCGCAAAATAGAGATAGACTGGTTTAGTTGAGTGAAAGGGTGGAATGGAATGGTGGGATGGAATGGTGGGATGGAATGGTGGGATGGAATGGTGGGATGGAATGGTGGGATGGAATGGTGGGATGGAATGGTGGGATGGAATGGTGGGATGGAATGGTGGGATGGAATGGTGGGATGGAATGGTGGGATGGAATGGTGGGATGGAATGGTGGGATGGAATGGTGGGATGGAATGGTGGGATGGAATGGTGGGATGGAATGGTGGGATGGAATGGTGGGATGGAATGGTGGGATGGAATGATAGAAGGGATTGGTGGAATGGAATGGTAGAATGGAATGGTAGAATGGAATGATAGAATGGAATGGTAGAATGAATTGAATGGAATTATTAGAACGGAATGGTAGAATGTAATGGTAGAATGTAATGGTAGAATGTAATGGTAGAATGCAATGGTAGAAAATAATGGTAGAATGTAAAGATAGAATGGAATGAGTAAAATGGAATGGTAGAAGACTGACTGAAGGTCGATTGCAAGAGATACTATTTAGTTTATTTATTCTGATATTAAAATTTGTTTGTTTTTTTGTGAAGACGAGTTTTAAAGAACTTCTTGTCTAGATTGTTTACTATTAAGACATTTAGTTTAAAGCCAGATTTGAACAGTTTAAATGTAAAAAAGTAGTCTTTACTCAAGTAAGCTCTAGGTTTTATTCCACTTCGCAGCTAAGCCCGCCTATATGTTGTTTTTTTTCTTTTAAATAGACCATCTAAAATAGAAAAACAATTTTGGAACCATTGACAAGGGAAAAGAATAGTGAGTGGAGAGAGAAAGTGTTGGGGGGGGGGGGGGGCTAAAAATATTTGGAAAATCCAATGACGGTTTTACGACATTACATTTGAGATCTCGGTTTTGTTTCCGGCAGTGTAATATGTTGTTTTTTTTCTTTTAAATAGACCATCTAAAATAGAAAAACAATTTTGGAACCATTGACAAGGGAAAAGAATAGTGAGTGGAGAGAGAAAGTGTTGGGGGGGGGGGTGGGCTAAAAATATTTGGAAAATCCCATGACAGTTTTACGACATTACATTTGAGATCTCGGTTTTGTTTCCGGCAGTGTCAAGATGGAGTTGTAGCACGCGGATATTGCAAGTGCCAGTCCCAGTGTTCCGGTCGTATGTTCTGTACTGACACCAGCGATCTCAGCTGTTCCAGGACTGATCTGGCCCTGAGATCTGCTGGTCGTGACGTATCGCTGTCCATCCCGATGTGCGGTCTACAGGGGAGGTGGGTTATGCCTACCGCAGTGTAACTAAACCTTCCAGTATGCCGATGGCTCAGATGGTAGTCTGAGATGGTAGTCTGAGATGGTAGTCTGAGATGGTAGTCTCAGATGGTAGTCTGAGATGGTAGTCTGAGATGATAGTCTCAGATGGTAGTCTCAGTTGGGAAATGAGTTTTGTAAACTGAAAAAAAAACGCTCTAGGAAGAAGGCCATCATTTACATTAGTTCTGTTTGGATGTTACAATGTACCGTATTGGTATCATAAGGTTCTCACATTATGACAGGATGTTGGTTCTTCTTTTGATGACAACATTTATTGTCCATTCATGGAATATGCATACACTTGTTTCCAGATCAACATAAAATAAATATCAAGTCACTTTTAACATAAGATATTTATCTTTCGGTTGAACAAAAATATTATTTCGTCACATTTTTTTAATCAAAAAATTATCCACTAATAATCCAGTGTTCAATAGGGTTACCGAAATTTGTCTGAAAGAAATTTAGTCTGCGGAAAATTGATCGACGGAAAATGTATCGAATGGAAATTTGGTCGAAATTTTTTCAGTTTACACGTTCAAATTTTCGTCAGATTTCTTTTTGAACACACTATACTATAGTGTACACTATACTAAACGTAATAATTCGTTCAAAAAGAAATTTGACTGAGAAATGTCAAACCTATTTCGGGATACGATTAAATAGCCACAAAGTTTGATCGTGTTCGCCGCTCTAGGTCCATTGCTAGGAGGATTGGTCGCGTTGCCTTTTAACAAAACCATTTACTGGCCCAGTCAGACTAGAACTAGACTAACGTGTGGACCATGTGTGTTGTGGCCCTAAATTATGGACCGACTTTCTCGCACAACAGGTGAGCCGGGTTTGGGGGGGGGGAGCTCTCGGTCTTGGCATCGCATCCATCTGCGATTGCCTTAGCCAGCCTCGATGTGACACTGGCATACACACACACACACACACATATACACACACATACCCTGAGAATGCCACCAGGAGAAATGACCCTGACAGCAGGCTCGACTGACAATTTTTATTTGACTTGTTATTGCATGGTATACACATGTGTGCACTCGTATGCAGGGGGGCGTCGAAGCACCCTCCTCCTCTTGAAATGTGGAAGCCAAACTTCCCCCACCCCACGCTCCACTTCTACGTAGTATATTTAAATTGAGGGTTCACTGTTAATATTAGTCGTAAACACATGCAGTTAGAACCTTGTTGCCAATTTAATCAATAAACTATATTGATTACAAACTAAAGCAATATTGCTAAGAGCTCAATATTTCTTTGCGTTTTCCAGCAAATCAGAGAATCGATTTCAGAAATTGTTCAAAGAGTGGAATTTTAGTAATCCTGTAATTTTTTTTTTTTTTTTTGTTAATTAAAAAAAAAAAATCAAATTCCCGCCCCGTTGTGTGATGACTTGCGATCTGCATTGCGTCATCTCCATATTTTTGCATTCGTTAATCTCCAACCAAAACAGTTGTTTTAAGGAGATGTGTGTTTCCGTTCCCATATTCATTCTGTTACCAGTAGAAATTCAAAACCCTACCTGGAGTTTGGGGAATGGGGAAGTGTGTCCCTCACTCCCTTTGCAAACTCAGATTAAAGCAACTGCATCCTCCCACCCCCACCCCACCCCTCTTTGTAGACGCCCCTGCTCGTGAGCATACATCTTATACATGGAGTATGTCTGCAGTTGGTATAACAACAGCCAAGAAATCATGGATGGGATCTGTGAGTATCAAAGACATGGAGATTTAAAGAACTTAATTATACATTCACGTATACCCATTAACATATAATATATATGCCCTTATACATGACATATGCTTCTTTATAGATTTGGTATTGTATGCCCCGAAACAGGGCATTGAACACCGCCGTGGAAAAAGACCTATGGCTTTGGTTGTAGCTACAGTGAACGGCATCTGTCCCCGGCCGTAATGATCAGGCTTAGCTATACCAACAGTTTAGATACCGAATCGATATTAGGTGATTTTTGTATAAGATAATTTTTATTTCTCGGGATCCCTAGTGCATTATGTTATACGTTATATTTAATAATAATAATAAAGTTCATTTCAAAAACACGCTTCATCCCCAACTGCTCGAAGCGCGGTACAAAGTCAACAAAAAACAAATCTATAATTTACCCCATTTAAAACAAACGCAACACTACAAAAACTAATTACAAGCATACAATGGCAAAGTCTTTCTAGCCATTTCAACCCTAAGGAACGCAACCATTATGCATTAACTGGAAAATAAGGTAGACAATCATCCCAGAAGGGATTCACACAGAAAGGGGAGCTCATTATTGACATCTTAGTATCATTGAAATAGCAACGATTTGCGGTACTTGGGTTTACGAACCACCGATGAATTGGAGATGATAGTAATACGACCATACTCCATAAGTGTACCAATTTTGGGGTAACTTCGGTTGAGAACCTCTGATGAATTGGAGATGATAGTAATACGACCATACTCCATAAGTGTACCAACTTTGGGGTAACTTCGGTTGAGAACCTCTGATGAATTTGAGAGAAAATCAATATGATTACACTTCATAGTTGTACCAAGGGATACCTCGGTTTGAGGACCACTGATGCCGTAGAGAAGACCGAAGACAGTAATACGACCAAACTTCATACATTATGTACAATGCCCAATCAAGGAACGAGTGCGGTGCTCAATACACATCATGTGACACAAAGATAAAAGCACATGCATATTTCAACAATGTTGACAATAGTTTGCTCCGTGTCATTGATCACCACATAAATCATGATTATAATGCTTATATTTCAAAATAATCTTGAAGATAAGTCAGTCAAAAGAAATGATTTGTGTAAAGATATCAATCTTGACCAAATAAGAGAAAGAAGAGAAGTTAGACGGAAAGATTTCTGATAAAGTAGTCAATATCTGTAGAACACATGTTCAGACACTTAGCAGGTGGCACCTATATAGAAAAGCTCATTAGTTCATTGGTTTATTAGTTCATTAGCTTATTGGTTCATTTGTTCATTACTTCATTAGTTTATTGGCTCATTCGTTTTTGTTCATTAGCTTATATGTTCATTAGTTTATTTGTTCATATATATATATATATATGTATATAGTTCAATCGTTTATTAGTTCACTAGTTCATTAGCTCATTTGTTCATTAGGTCATTTGTTCATTAGGTCATTTGTTTAAAAGTTCATTAATTGATTTTTTCATTAGTTCACACAATGTGTGGGGATCATCAAGGGAAATCGATGCATTAAAATAAATATTAAAATATATAAAAACCTGTTCCGTTTTCCATACCATTCTTTTACCATTTAAAACAATTTACTTGCTACAATTTCGTGCTTATGTACCTGCCCCAATACAGCGCTAGTTTTAGTTACCAGAGTTTAGTCTGATAATTCGACAGTGTCTGTGCTAATGACTTAACATTCAGACAATTGCTGAAAGACGATAAGCTATTGTTAAACAATTCTGTAAGGAACAATTTTAAAAAGTATACATATAAGGAAATTGTAAGTTGACCATCCTTGCAATGCATTTGTAAATTAATAATCGCGTGCGAGACAGAGGATACATGATATACAGAGGATACACGATAGACAGAGATACAAAAGACTTGTCCACATCTGGAGGAACACATTGAATATAAGCATAATTCTATCAGGAGAATCTGAGCCAAAGCAACCGTGAGAGGGCATCAGCCACTTTAGACTGACCAGATGGGGTCGTTAGCTGAGTGGTCCGAGATAGTGAAATTGTAACTACGAGATCAGAAACTTCAGAGCCAGGCTTCCGGGGCCAAGCGAAGGCGGGACTAGGTCAGGCAGAGATCTGGTGTGGACCACCAGGGACGGCCAGTGGTTTATGGGGCGAGAAGGTGACACGTAGAGTAGCAGGTCTGAAGTACGTTTGGTGTGAGTGGCAACTAGCAGGTCTGAAGTACTCTTGGTGTCAGTGGCAACTCACAGGTCTGAAGTACACTTGGTATCAGTTTCAGTGGCCACTAGCAGGTCTGAAGTACGTTTGGTGTCAGAGTCTGTGGCCACTAGCAGGTCTGAAGTACACTTGGTGTCAGTGGCAACTAACAGGTCTGAAGTACGCTTGGTGTCAGAGTCAGTGGTCACTAGCAGGTCTAAAGTACGATTGGTGTAAGTGGCCACTAGCAGGTCTGAAGTACGCTTGGTGTCAGAGTCAGCGGCCACTAACAGGTCTGAAGTACGCTTGGTGTCAATGTCAGTGGCAACTAACAGGTCTAAAGTACGATGGTGTCAGTGGCAACTAACAGGTCTAAAGTACAATGGTGTCAGTGGCAACTAACAGGTCTAAAGTACGATTTGTGTCAGTGGCAACTAACAGGTCTAAAGTACGATTGGTGTCAGTGGCAACTAACAGGTCTAAAGTACGATTGGCGTCAGTGACAACCTAGAGGTCTGAATTACGCTTGGTGTCAGTGGCTTCTAACAGGCCTGAAGTACACTTGGTGTCAGTGTCAGTGGCAACTAGCAGGTCTGAAGTTCGCTTGGTGTCAGTGTCAGTGGCAACGTTATTTTAAAGGTGCGAAATGTCGGAGTCATTCATGCAATATAAATACAGCTGACAGTAGCTGACATTATCGGACAGTAGCAGACATTTTGACAGGAGCTGACGGTAGCCCATGCATTTTGTAAGGTTCTGTTTATATTATTGAATTATATGTCTATATTTTCTTTAACATCACACTATGACTAAGCTAGGACTTTGAACTCTTAAATTATCAAGATTTACGAGTATCCTCACATTATTAAGTCTTTTTACAAACTTTGTTGCTTTTAATGATAAAAAAGCCTGGTGATTTGATGGTAGAATAGTTTAAGAGATGTTCACTTACTCCTTTAGACTTTAGGATTATTAGGCCTGACATTATCAGCATATTTCCTCTTTGGTTTACTTAGGCAATTACTTGATCCAGATCACAGCCAATCATTCTCTAGGCACGTATGTATCGCAGTAATGCTGTCTTCAGTAGGGCACAAACTAAAATGCCCAGAAGGTAGCAGCAATTTGGGAGTCTCACGAATGCATGTCTTGAAATTTCCGCATTGTTGCCACCATTTTTTGTTAGGTTATTTCTGGTTGTTATGAGAAATACGAATATATGTGCATAATTCCTGGTATGAACATAATTTATTCCTAATTATTTTATCGCTGTGATGTCACAGTCATCGTTGTAACAATCTGCAGTTGTTTAAATAGCTATTGTCTCAACATGATGTGTAGTGAGCTAGTGTCTCAACATGATGTGTAGTGAGCTAGTGTCTCAACATGATGTGTAGTGAGCTAGTGTCTCAACATGATGTGTAGTGAGCTAGTGTCTCAACATGATGTGTAGTGAGGTAGTGTCTCAACATGGTGTGTAGTGAGCTAGTGTCTCAACATGGTGTGTAGTGAGCTAGTGTCTCAACATGATGTGTAGTGAGCTAGTGTCTCAACATGATGTGTAGTGAGGTAGTGTCTCAACATGATGTGTAGTGAGCTAGTGTCTCAACATGATGTGTAGTGAGCTAGTGTCTCAACATGGTGTGTAGTGAGCTAGTGTCTCAACATGGTGTGTAGTGAGCTAGTGTCTCAACATGGTGTGTAGTGAGCTAGTGTCTCAACATGGTGTGTAGTGAGCTAGTGTCTCAACATGGTGTGTAGTGAGCTAGTGTCTCAACATGGTGTGTAGTGAGCTAGTGTCTCAACATGGTGTGTAGTGAGCTAGTGTCTCAACATGGTGTGTAGTGAGCTAGTGTCTCAACATGGTGTGTAGTGAGCTAGTGTCTCAACATGGTGTGTAGTGAGCTAGTGTCTCAACATGGTGTGTAGTGAGCTAGTGTCTCAACATGGTGTGTAGTGAGCTAGTGTCTCAACATGGTGTGTAGTGAGCATCACAGAGTTGTACTACACATCACTCCATCTGTCTCAACATGATGTGTAGTGAGCTAGTGTCTCAACATGATGTGTAGTGAGCTAGTGTCTCAACATGGTGTGTAGTGAGCTAGTGTCTCAACATGATGTGTAGTGAGGTAGTGTCTCAACATGATGTGTAGTGAGCTAGTGTCTCAACATGATGTGTAGTGAGCTAGTGTCTCAACATGATGTGTAGTGAGGTAGTGTCTCAACATGATGTGTAGTGAGCTAGTGTCTCAACATGATGTGTAGTGAGCTAGTGTCTCAACATGATGTGTAGTGAGCTAGTGTCTCAACATGATGTGTAGTGAGGTAGTGTCTTAACATGATGTGTAGTGCTGCTCCAGATTTAGAGAAACAAATGACAAGTCTAAAAATAGCATGCCAGCTAGCGTCACATTTGATCCCAAGGAAAATAAATCTAAAATTAAGTCCATATAACAACCAACGGGCAGCATTCTCCTTTAGATTTTGGGATTTTACCTGGCCAACACAAGGGGGGGGGGTATATGAAGTGTTTCATGATGTTTGCTTCTATCTTTTACGTTTTCACTCTGTCAGTCAACAAAATAATCATCAATTAATGTCAAGATCAACTTCCCTCTCCCTCTCAACAAAACAATCATCAATGAATGTCACTATAAACTTGTCTCTCCAAGTCAAACAAATAATCATCAATTAATTTCAATATCAACTTCTCTCTCTCAGTCAACAAAACAATCATCAATTAATTTCAATATCAACTTCTCTCTCCCAGTCAACAAAATAATCATCAATGAATATCACTATAAACTTGTCTCTCCAAGTCAAACAAATAATCATTAAGTAATTTCAATAACAACTTCTCTCTTTAAGTAAAACAAAAAATCATCAATTAATTTCAATATCAACTTCTCTCTCCAGGTCAACAAAGTGACCATCAGTTAATGTAAACATCAACGTCCTTGTCTTATTCCCAAGCCATCATTTCTTCCCCAGAAATCCACCCAATTGTTCAACATTTCTTATTTCTTTATTAATTCACTTTCTCCCCCATGTGACGTCCCCGTCCCCCCCCCCAACAGCCCTAACCCTACCTTCTTTGACCCGCCCCCACCCGCCCCCACCAATATCTCCCGTTCAATACTTGCCACCTTTACGTTGGGCCCGTGTGGGGACGGGGGTGGGTGGTGAGACAGGGCGCAGATGTCACCATCGACTTAACTGCAGGTAAGGTATAGATCTAGTGAACACGTCCCACGCCCTACCGGACGGCTAACCTTGGCCATGGTGACAGCATCAATACCTGGCTAGGCCTACTTCCGCTTTCTAGGACGGGAAGGGTACTGAACCTTATACCAAAAGCAAAATAACAACACAAAAAGAAAGAAAGAAAAAAAAATCATTTTAAAAGATGCTTCCTCTCTGCCCCCTACCAGGGCCGTACCAGGGCCGTAAATACGCTCTCCCTAACCCAAGAAAATGTTAGATGATTTTAAATGTAAAATCGAATGACGTAGAATATTTTGACCGCCGTCCCCACCACAATGGGGTCAGCCATTCAGCGACTGCTTCATTACGCACGGGGCGCGATCAAAGTCCCGCTTCGGTGCGCACCAATACGTAACATGCACACCGACACGCACACCTTCCCTTGTGGCGTTCACACTTGGCTGCACCAGCACAGAACGAGGGGAAATCGATGCCCACTGGAACCGTTGGTGATTTAAGGTCGGGATATTTCAGCTGACCCTGGGCTGCGTGCCTGATGCCTGCGCGGCTATCAATTTCAAATCGCTCTTCCTGTTTTATGACACGCGGCTCTGGGTGAACAACATCTGAATCTCAACTCAAATTTCTTCAAAGAAGACCAACAAAATGAATACATTTTTTCCCCTTAATGTTAATGTGATGTTTCAAACACTTATCATTAATTATTAATCAATATTTTGGAAGCTAATCTTTTTAACATCAGCTTCTGCTTGCGTGGCTTAGAGATGTTATTGCTGCCTGGCTTAGAGATGTGATTGCTGTTTCAAATCAAATCAATTAATAATGTCCCGTTCAGAAACATATCTTTAATGGAGATACAAGTGTTTATCATTTTTGTAAACACTAATTGAGTCATAATTACTAGTTTAATTTATATTTTTAATTGAAATTTACAAAGCATTAAGGATAATTACATTTTTAGTTTATAGATTTAAAAATACAAATATAAATAAAAGTAAAAAAAAAAAATGAATTTTATTTTTTAACGATTAATATTTATTGTGGATTTATTTTTAAGTTTCATCTTATAAAGAAATATTTATTTACATGACATGAGTCGGAAATATATTGATACTGTGATAATACAAACATGTTATATATCGATACTGTGACAATACAAACATGTTATTGTTTCTTAAATTATCGCTTTATTTATTTTGTAGATAACTTACTTTATTTTTCAAGACCAAGGAACGGTCATACACGACTGTTTAGTTTAATTGTGGTAAGTCAACGCTGTCTTCGTCTGGATCGGTTGTCAGGTCGTCGTCTTTTAAGGGTTACATTTTGATACCAACATCTTTACAATTCGGCCCATGACCCCCACCAAATCCCGTTTACATTACGGCCAGTTGGGAAAGGGGTCAGTGGTCAGTAGTTAACAGGGAGGGAATATTTATGGATGATGGATCAATATAAAGAAAACACTGTTTGATATAAACATTGCTCGAGGGTTGAGTGGCTCACGCTAGTCCCCTATCTTAAAATTAGCACGAAAACCAAATGTTCGAAATTATGTGTGCGAGGAAAGACTGTTGGACCAGAAGTTACTTGGACCAGAAGTTATTTGGACCAGAAGTTACTTGGACCAGAGGTTTTTTGGACCAGAAGTTACTTGGACCAGAGGTTATTTGGACCAGAAGTTACTTGAACCAGAAGTTACTTGGACCAGAAGTTACTTGGACCAGAAGTTACTTGGACCAGAAGTTACTTGTACCAGAAGTTACTTGGACCAGAAGTTCTTTGGACCAGAAGTTACTTGGACGAGACGTTACTTGGACCAGAAGTTATTTGGACCAGAAGTTACTTGGACCAGAAGTTACTTGAACCAGAAGTTACTTGGACCAGAAGTTTTTTGGACCATAAGTTACTTGGACCAGAAGTTACTTGGACCAGAAGTTACTTGGACCAGAAGTTACTTGGACCAGAAGTTACTTTGACCAGAGGTTACTTGGACCAGAATTATTGGGAGCACAAATAATAATATTAATCTTATTTTCAAAGTTTCCACAGCTGTGACATACACCTTCACATTCAAAAGAAATCATTTCAAACATATAAGTTGAACAAATTGTAGTTTTAAATTTAAAAAAACGTACATTAGAACAACATTTCTTTGTACACATCTTTTTTAAGAACATCAGCGTTTCTCCTCATTACCGATAACCCTCTCGGTTAGGGTTATGGAACGGGATGAGTTATGCGCCAAAGTGATCTAAATGCACCAGGATGTTTTCGGCTCCCACAAAAATCAAGACAAAATATGTATCCTTCGTTTGTTGATAGCTCGCCAGGGGCTTAAGAGAAGCAGGAGTTAAGAGGAGCAGGAGGTAAGAGGAGCAGGACTTAAGAGAAGCGGGACTTAAGAGAAGCAGGACTTAAGAGGAGCAGAAGTTAAGAGAAGCAGAAGTTAAGAGAAGCAGAAGTTAAGAAAAGCGGGACTTAAGAGAAGCAGGACTTAAGAGGAGCAGAAGTTAAGAGAAGCAGAAGTTAAGAGAAGCAGGACTTAAGAGAAGCAGAAGTTAAGAGAAGCGGGACTTAAGAGAAGCAGAAGTTAAGAGAAGCGGGACTTAAGAGAAGCAGAAGTTAAGAGAAGCGGGACTTAAGAGGAGCAGAAGTTAAGAGAAGCAGAAGTTAAGAGAAGCGGGACTTAAGAGAAGCAGGACTTAAGAGAAGCAGAAGTTAAGAGAAGCGGGACTTAAGAGAAGCAGAAGTTAAGAGAAGCGGGACTTAAGAGAAGCAGAAGTTAAGAGAAGCGGGACTTAAGAGAAGCAGAAGTTAAGAGAAGCGGGACTTAAGAGGAGCAGAAGTTAAGAGAAGCAGAAGTTAAGAGAAGCGGGACTTAAGAGAAGCAGAAGTTAAGAGAAGCGGGACTTAAGAGAAGCAGAAGTTAAGAGAAGCAGGACTTAAGAGGAGCAGAAGTTAAGAGAAGCAGAAGTTAAGAGAAGCAGAAGTTAAGAGAAGCAGGACTTAAGAGAAGCAGAAGTTAAGAGAAGCGGGACTTAAGAGAAGCAGAAGTTAAGAGAAGCGGGACTTAAGAGAAGCAGAAGTTAAGAGAAGCGGGACTTAAGAGAAGCAGAAGTTAAGAGAAGCAGAAGTTAAGAGAAGCAGGACTTAAGAGAAGCAGAAGTTAAGAGAAGCGGGACTTAAGAGAAGCAGAAGTTAAGAAAAGCGGGACTTAAGAGAAGCAGGACTTAAGAGAAGCAGAAGTTAAGAGAAGCAGGACTTAAGAGAAGCAGAAGTTAAGAGAAGCGGGACTTAAGATGAGCCGGACTTAATTGGCGCAGGACTTAAGAGGAGCAGGACTTAAGAGAAGCGGGACTTAAGAGAAGCAGATCTGTACGGACAGATGATAAATTAAGATAATTGTATAAGTAGCTCTTGTGTTGTCATGTCCATATGGGGCCATGTGGGAAACAGCCTGGTGACGGCGTAGAGAGTAGACCTACAATACCAGGCACACCGCAGCTGGCTCACAATGGAGATAGTGTCAACACGTGAACAAATCCTGGCATGAGCTTAGATTGTAATGTAATCCATCTCGGAAATAGATCTCCTCATCACGGTCTGTCAACCATTTTCGGTATCCGGAAGAGCAATAAAAAGCCGTTTGATTGGCCAGCTATAATAAGAACGCACGCGTATTGTTTCGTTGCCAGGACTAATCTATCTATGATCTGTTTGCCTCTACGCTGACAGATTCGGGATCCATCTTTCATCTTGTGTTACTGTGTGGGGACTCACTATGGAGAAACTTCAGTCTTGTGTCCCTGTATGCAGGAGAATTCATGTCTTGTTTGACTGTGTGGGGGGCCACACCCTGTCTTGTGTCACTGTATGCAGGACCAAGCATGTCTTGTTCGACTGTGTGGGGGGCCACACCCTGTCTTGTATCACTGTATGGAGGACCATTCATGTCTTGTTTGATTGTGTGGGGGGCCACACCCTGTCTTGTGTCACCATGTGCAGCACCATTCATGTCTTGTTTGACTTTGGGAGGGGGGGGGTGAGGGGGAGGGGGGCACACCCTGTCTGAACAAGAACAAAGGGACCACACACGCATATGGTCCTAGTACTGTACAATGTCATGTTTTAACCCCACGAGATCTAGTTACTGGGCGCATGCGGTTAATAACAACCCACCCCCCCCACTTGCCCAACTGCTTCATTTTGAATAACCCCAAAAAAACACCATATTTTAAACACATGCCTTGATGTTTACTACTTCAAAACAATAGATTCGAGTATTTTTGCATTGAATTCAATAAAAAGAGATTCGACTACGACTCTTCAATCCGATTTCTGTTCCTGCGTTAAGGCTGCGCCACTAGAGAACAGCGCCCTGAAAGAATTCAGGGGGTTTCATGTCCATAAAGCAAATATGCCCCATTCGGACTTGACTGGCCAGGGAGATTACTCAGTCAATTATTCATGTCCCCCGTACCACGTGATCCTGGCTTACTTCACACCCCTCCCTCTTCTTCACACTGATTTCACTGTACTCTCAATCCCCCTCCCTAACTCTCCCCCCCTCTCTCTCTCCATTCCCTCCTAACTCTCTCCCCATTCCCACCGGATTTCCATCCCCTGGCCATGCTATGAACTCCCAATGTTTGGAGGAAACAGAATAAATATTCCACCACATTTTTTTCTTCTGTTTCTTTGGGATCAGTGTTGCCGTACTGGAGAGATGGGCTGGCCATGGGAAACATGTGTATTGGATGTGTGGATTAGATGTGGCGATTTCTGGTCCGACTTAGCTCACTAAATGATACGTGTCTATAAAATGGATTAAAAAGGATTTATCTTAATTTGTAACAAGATTAACATTTCCCGTACTGGCCTGGGTGCCCATAGAGTCGCTAATTGTTCCAGGAAAAACGTTAATTACAAATTTTAAGAAATTAATATTTAAATTTTATTATTCTCTTCGCTGGTGCAGCAGCAACCCTCCCCACCTGAGCTCTGCCATGAGAAGGAACTACTTAATGTCCTATACTTACTGTCCTATAATTAATGTCCTATACTTACTGTCTTCCTTAATCTTCTTATCCCATCCAGTCCACTAAATCTGTGGCTATGGTTGTGGCGTATGCATCTACATAAATAACTTACATAGACGAGTCTTGTCATGTCTGTTTTAAGATGTACATACTTCTGTTTATTTCAGTAAAGTCAACGATGTACTCGTCCATTATCACTCGATGTACGATGTACACGTCCATTATCACTCGATGTACGATGTACACTTATTGCTATTTTGCCTGTATTAAAATGTGTGTTTCAACATGTTTCGCCATAAGATGTATCATTCTACATGAGTCAAGTTACAATGTAAGATATCTATCAACACGAATCAAGTTACGTTATAACATAACTATTCATACGAGTCAATTTACAATGTAACATTTTTATCCACACAAATCAAGCTACGATGTAAAATAACTGTCCACACGAATCAAGTTACAATGTAACATATCTGTTACCACGAGACAACTAAAAATGTAACATATCTGTTACCACGAGACAAATAAAAATGTAACATATCTGTTAACACGAGACAACTAAAAATGTAACCCATCTGTTAACACAAGACAACTAAAAATGTAACATATCTGTTAACACGAGACAACAAAAAATGTAACACATCTGTTAACACGAGACAACAAAAAATGTAACACATCTGTTAACACGAGACAACTAAAAATGTAACACATCTGTTAACACGAGACAACAAAAAATGTAACACATCTGTTAACACGAGACAACAAAAAATGTAACACATCTGTTAACACGAGACAACAAAAAATGTAACACATCTGTTAGCACGAGACAACTAAAAATGTAACACATCTGTTAACACGAGACAACAAAAAATGTAACACATCTGTTAACACGAAACAACTAAACATGTAACACATCTGTTAACACGGGACAACTAAAAATGTAACACATTGTAAAAGAACACAAAACCAGCAAACTGAAAGTGAAAGTGAACAGATTAAGCCGATTAGTAATCAGGATTAGGATTATCGTTAATACTACATGAAGCGGGGCGATTTTTTAGTTGTACGAAGGGAAGTAATCCGTCACAGCCATATGTCTACGTCATGTGTAAGGCTAGAGTTATATAACCTTTGTCAACAAAGTAAGTCTTACTTCATGTGGACATATCACCTTATAAACTAAGGAAGTCTTACTTTATGTGGACATATCACCTTATAAACTAAGGAAGTCTTACTTCATGTGGACATATCACCTTATAAACTTAGGAAGTCTTACTTCATGTGGACATATCACCTTATAAACTAAGGAAGTCTTACTTCATGTGGACATATCACCTTATAAACTAAGGAAGACTTACTTCATGTGGACATATCACCTTATAAACTAAGGAAGTCTTACTTCATGTGGACATATCACTTATAAACTAAGGAAGTCTTACTTCATGTGGACATATCACCTTATAAACTAAGGAAGTCTTACTTCATGTGGACATATCACCTTATAAACTAAGTAAGTCTTGCTTTATGTGGACATATCACCTTATAAACTAAGGAAGTCTTACTTCATGTGGACATATCACCTTATAAACTAAGTAAGTCTTACTTCATGTGGACATATCACCTTATAAACTAAGGAAGTCATACTTCATGTGGACATATCACCTTATAAACTAAGGAAGTCTTACTTCATGTGGACATATCACCTTATAAACTAAGGAAGTCTTACTTCATGTGGACATATCACCTTATAAACTAAGGAAGTCATACTTCATGTGGACATATCACCTTATAAACTAAGGAAGTCTTACTTCATGTGGACATATCACCTTATAAACTAAGGAAGTCATACTTCATGTGGACATATCACCTTATAAACTAAGGAAGTCTTACTTCATGTGGACATATCACCTTATAAACTAAGTAAGTCTTGCTTTATGTGGACATATCACCTTATAAACTAAGGAAGTCTTACTTCATGTGGACATATCACCTTATAAACTAAGTAAGTCTTACTTCATGTGGACATATCACCTTATAAACTAAGGAAGTCATACTTCATGTGGACATATCACCTTATAAACTAAGGAAGTCATACTTCATGTGGACATATCACCTTATAAACTAAGGAAGTCTTACTTCCTGTTGAACTGGATGAACGGCAGTAGTGGTTGTTAAAAAATATGCAAATACGTTTGCTATCTTGGATGTTCAGATGTTCAACAAAGTAAATTTAACCCAACATTTTGTTATAGAATGTAAATTAACTCATTATATATGCACACGCCCCACGACACGCCTCCATCTCAAGCCACCCCCTAGCCTCTCACGACCTCCCATGACACTTCCTGCTAGCCCCCCCCCCACCCCCACCCCCTTTCATTGATATTAAAATTCTTAATTTGTACGTTGGTGTTGTATTCATTATTCTGTATTTGAAACCTATCTCACAGTCTCCTAAGTCTATAAATATATCCAGCACTCTCTACTGTCAGATAAATGACCACAAGACGAAATGGTCTTGGTTTTTTTTTTTGGTTTTTTATGGGTTTTGTTGTTTATGCATAAGAAATAGAAAAACGCCATCTTCCAGCCTATCTGATATACTTTTACTTTAATGTTTTTATGGTTTTCGAGAATATTTTGCTTCGAAATAATCAGGAAATAAAAAAGAAGAAAAAATGTGTTTTGTTTGAAATGATGGAGGAAAAAAAAAAAAATAAATCGCTGAATAGCTATAACTTGAGCAGATTACAAAGAGATAAATGTGTGTACTGATATACTTTTACTTTAATGTTTTTATGGTTTTCGAGAATATTTTGCTTCGAAAAAATCAGGAAATAAAAAAAAAGAAAAAATGTGTTTTGTTTGAAATGATGGAGGAAAAAAAAAAAAATGAATCGCTGAATAGCTTTAACTTGAGCAGATTTCAAAGAGATAAATGTGTGTGTGTGTGCGGCCCACCCTGCCCAATAGATTTGCCTAGTTTCTTTTAATTAAGAGAAACATTATGTTGCTGAAATGTTCCAAAATTTGGTCGACTCCAACTCTCCCATGACATGAGTCGCTAAATTGTGAGACTGCAAGTACAGATGTCAAGTACAGATGTCAAGTACAGATGTCAAGTACAGATGTCAAGTACAGATGTCAAGTACAGATGTCAAGTACAGATGTCAAGTACAGATGTCAAGTACAGATGTCAAGTACAGATGACAAGTACAGATGTCAAGTACAGATGTCAAGTACAGATGTCAAGTACAGATGTCAAACAGCAAATCTCAAACAAAAGTACGGAAATAATCTGACATTGGAGAAGGATTTCTTCAGTGGCTTAAGTGACACCCTACCATCCCCTCCTCCCCCCCCCACAAACCCAAACACGGCACAAGCTGTCTCCTATAAAAAGTGGTTGTAGCGGACAGGGACGGGATTAATGAATCCCTTGCCTTGTGTTTTATTCACGTAGCATTCAGTTATCTGTAAGCGATAATTTCTGATTTATGAACCATGTAGGAGAAACGGATTGGTGTGGGGGGGGGGGGGGGGGGGGGGGGGGGGGGGGGGGGGTAGGGGTTTAGGGGGGGGGTAAAAAAATTAGGGGGGGGGGTAAATAAGACGGCAGAGGGTAAAATGAAATCCTGGAACCCATATCGATTGATACAAAAAGTCTAGGTCTCGTGCGAGTTCTAACACTAGGTTCAAGGGAGATATGTTTCGGTCCTACGGTCGGTCCTAGAGTCATACTATCAGTCCTGCACTTTGTGCTACAGTCCAGTTGTCAGCCCAACAGTCAGTACTACGGTCAGTCCTACAGTCAGTCCTACAGTCAGTCCAACAGTCACATTAAGTTTGTTTTTTTTTTGTATTATTTTAATTTTAACTAATTTATTGTAGTGAGTGTAAGCTCGAGGAAATATCTCGGTAAAAATGTCGGTAAATATGTCGGTAAATATGTCGATAAATATGTCGGTAAATATGTCGATAAATATGTCGGTAAATATGTCGGTAAATATGTCGGTAAATATGTCGGTAAATATGTCGGTAAATATGTCGGTAAATATGTCGGTAAATATGTCGATAAATATGTCGGTAAATATGTCGGTATGTCGGTAAATATGTCGATAAATAAGTCGATAAATATGTCGATAAATATGTCGGTAAATATGTCGGTATGTCGGTAAATATGTCGGTAAATATGTCGGTAAATATGTCGGTAAATATGTCGGTAAGTGTAACGGACTATGTTTTCACATGAAAACAGAGAGGTAGCATGAGTGAACAGTGAATTGTGTTGACCATGTATTTTTGAGATGCAAATGTGAACTCCACGTTTTTGGAGAGTAAAATTATGTTTTTGTCAGAGCGGTTGTTTTCCACGCTTTGCTGGTAATAAAGTATGAGTTGACTGAGATAGTGAGAGCGGAGCGCAGAGCAGTAGAGAACAGTAGCGTGAGAGCTGTGTGATTAGACAGTTGACAGTTTAGTGTGAGGACGTGTCTTTATTAATGATGGAGTACTATGGATATATATATGAAATTACATTCATGCAAGGATTATTTATTAATATTATCAATATAAAGTGTGTTCAATAAAGTACTGTAAGTTTAACCAGGATTTAGTATTCTTATTTGCGTGCCCGGATTATAAGTGGAAGAATGAAGAAGCCTTAGTCGGCATCCTGAAATATCAACATAAGTAACCATACTACTGACATAAGACCCACAGCATAAGAAATAAGCTCCCACGCCATGTCAGAGTAGATGTGTTACAGTAAGTATATCGGTAAAAATGTCGGTAAATATGTAGGCAAATAATAATTCTAATAAGACTAATAAGTGGAATAGGTTATGGCTGAGCTGAATCAAAGAAACCATATTTTTCATCCCCGGGTGGATGGGACTGGCTAACCTTGGATAGAAACTCTAAATTCAAAACGCCTTAGGTACATTGGTACATTGGTACATTGGTACATTGGTACATTGGTACATGGGTACACTGAAACATTCGGACAACTCCTGCAACGTCACTCGTGCCAAGCTGTAGCGACCAAATGGAGATCGTGGAGAGAGGCGATTTGCCGTTTGGGACCATCTTAAAATGTCTAAAAGAATAATCCCAGGCCTTGTGGATTTCGTCCCGCAATGTCTTCACCCTCGTCACACTGTGACGGACGGATGCCAGCAAATGAATCAACAAAGTAAATGCACTATACTTTTTTATTTAAAAAAAAAAAAAAAAAAAATCTATATTTAAATAAATAAATAAAAGGCATTTTTATATAGCGCTTATCATAAAGCTCTAAGCGCTTTACAATTATTAAAACATGTAAACTAAGTAAATACAAATGAGACACTAGGATAGTAACTACTATTCTATAGTATCAAATTGTCATAGAGGAATGAAAATGGAATATTGTCGCTCGTTGAAAGACCACCGTAATGTTGTTACATTTTAGCGTGTATATATTGCTACAATCAAACAATATGTTACATCTCACAGGAGAGCGGTTACGTCATCAAATATGAACTACAATATAAATTATATCGGAATGTAGTATTGGCTGATCCAACATAAATATATTTTAATTTGCTGCGTTGGAAATTAAAAATTAGAAAAAACAATTTTTTTCTAATTTTTTTCCGTAGTTTATGTTCGTTGACTTAGGTTTTAATTTATGTTTGTTGACATAGGTTTTAATTTATGTTTGTTGACTTAAGTTTTAATTTATGTTTGTTGACTTAGGTTTTAATTTATGTTTGTTGACTTAGGTTTTAGTTTATGTTTTTTGACTTAGGTTTTAGTTTATGTTTGTTGACTTAGGTTTTAATTTATGTTTGTTGACTTAAGTTTTAATTTATGTTTGTTGACTTAGGTTTTAATTTATGTTTGTTGACTTAGGTTTTAGTTTATGTTTGTTGACTTAGGTTTTAGTTTATGTTTGTTGACTTAGGTTTTAATTTATGTTTGTTGACTTAGGTTTTAATTTATGTTTGTTGACAGATGTTTTAATTTATGTTTGTTGACTTAAGTTTTAATTTATGTTTGTTGACTTAGGTTTTAATTTATGTTTGTTGACTTAGGTTTTAGTTTATGTTTGTTGACTTAGGTTTTAGTTTAAGTTTGTTGACTTAGGTTTTAATTTATGTTTGTTGACTTAGGTTTTAATTTATGTTTGTTGACTTAGGTTTTAGTTTATGTTTTAACGCGTTATCAAAACAATTCTTTTTGTCCACCAATTCATCCTTTGTTCCCCAATTACAGTATTGTGGTGGGTGGCTGGGTGGTCAGCGGGGGTGGCGGTCAGATATGCAAGTTAAGCGTCTATACAGATGTCATTTTTTTTGTTTCCTTTTAAAAGTGAAAACACCCAGTAAGATGTGCTAATGATATCGTAATGGGACTGGTCTGTACCAGGCAGGCTCATCCCTTGAACACAATGGGACTGGTCTGTACCAGGTAGGCTCGTCCCTTGAACACAATGGGACTGGTCTGTACCAGGCAGGCTCGTCCCTTGAACACAATGGGACTAGTCTGTACCAGGCAGGCTCGTCCCTTGAACACAATGGGACTAGTCTGTACCAGGCAGGCTCGTCCCTTCAACACAGAGGGACTGGTCTGTACCAGGCAGGCTCGTCCCTTGAACACAGAGCCTGTGGAAACAGCTGTCGGGGTGTACGCGAGAGACTACTCAACTGGAACATTTAAACACACACATAAACACAAACACACACACACACACATAGATCATGTAATTTATATGACCTTTCCTATAGCTGACTGACTTTGACTTTACATCTCAGATATTATCTGACTTGGGTATCGCCTGTGTAGTCCCAAACAAGAAAAGACGACAACCTGACCGAAGGCACAAGTCTTTTATTCCACATCTGTCTGTAAGGTTCAATGAATTCACCATACAGGAGTTATTCAAAGATAATCCGGCCCTACTGTCTAACACAAGTCTGCAGTAACCGAATATTACCTTCTAACACAAGTCTGCAGTAACCGAATTATTACCTTCTAACACAAGTCTACTGTGACCCAGTCTTACCTTCTAACACAAGTCTGCAGTAACCCAATATTCCCTTCTAGCACAAGTCTGCAGTAACCCAATATTACCTTCTAACACAAGTCTGCAGTAACCCAATATTACCTTCTAACACAGGGTCTGAAGTAACCCAATATTACCTTCTAACACAAGTCTGCTGTGACCCAGTCTTACCTTCTAACACAAGTGTGCAGTAACCCAGACTCAACTTCTAACACTAGTCTGCAGTAACCAAGAATTACCTTCTGACACTAGTCTGCAGTAACCCAATATTACCCTCTAGCACTAGTCTGCAGTAGCCCAATATTACCCCTTGCCGTCGCGGAGAGAGTTACCTGCCCCTGCCATACATCACCTCGTTATGAGTCTAACAAACATGAAGCAAACGACAGAAGCATAGCAACCGTTTCCTAAAAGATAGCGATTACTAATCTTCAAAGAGGCTATGGGGTAAAGAGGCACGGGCCAGGGGGGGGGGGAGGCGGGCAAAGAGGTGGTGGTGGTGTGTGGGTGGTGGAGGGGGGCGTCTTATACGGGACTTGGTATCTTAATACCATGTCCAAATATTGACAGAAAAAAATCCTACGGCGTAGGCCACGGCGGCGACGTAGAACTGACTAAAAGATAGCGATTACTAATCTTCAAAGAGGCTATGGGGTAAAGAGGCACGGGCCAGGGGGGGGGGGAGGCGGGCAAAGAGGTGGTGGTGGTGTGTGTGTGGTGGAGGGGGGCGTCTTATACGGGACTTGGTATCTTAATACCATGTCCAAATATTGACAGAAAAAAATCCTACGGCGTAGGCCACGGCGGCGACGTAGAACTGGTCTTAGCTTCCAACATGGTAGTAAGTTAAAAAACGTAATTGCTCTTGTATTCCAATAGCCCTGTGTCCGGATTTACAAAGATCAAGTTTGGTTCAATAATTAGGATCTTATTTTATCGGCATTTTGACCTCTTCGTAAAGTTTTGTTGACCACTATGTTGTCTATTTGTTGACTGTCTTGACAATTTTTTGACCATGTGCTGACCATACGTTGACTATTTATTGACTATTTGTTGACCATTAAGTCCGTTCGTTGACAAAAATACAAAGGTTAAGTGTCCTATTCCTGTCGTTAAATCTCGTCTGCTACTCGCCAGCCCTGTTGAATGCTACAAAACACGAATGCTAGGAGCTGCTAATCGCCAGCCACGTTGAATGCTACAGAACACGGCGGCTGGGAGCTGCTACTCGCCAGCCCTGTTGAATGCTTATACAGAACACGACAGCAAGGAGCTGCTACTCGCCAGCCCCGTTGAATGCTACAAAACACGACAGCTAGGAGCTGCTACTCGCCAGCCCCGTTGAATGCTACAAAACACGACAGCTAGGAGCTGCTACTCGCCAGCCCTGTTGAATGCTTATACAGAACACGACAGCTAGGAGCTGCTACTCGCCAGCCCCGTTGAATGCTACAGAACATGACAGCTAGGAGCTGCTACTCGCCAGCCCCGTTGAATGCTACAAAACACGACAGCTAGGAGCTGCTACTCGCCAGCCCCGTTGAATGCTACAAAACACGACAGCTAGGAGCTGCTACTCGCCAGCCCCGTTGAATGCTACAAAACACGACAGCTAGGAGCTGCTACCGCGCTGATTTCTCTGTAAACTTCCTTAAAATACTTATCGCCGCGAAGCAGTAGCTCAAAAAAAATCCTCGTGGAAAGAAACAGACTTCAAAGGAAACACAGTGTGTAGAAAAAGGAAGAGCGCCCTACCTCTCAGACTAGAAAAAAAAAATGTTTCACAGGGCATATGGGGGTAATTAGAAAATCAAAGAAGCCGACGCTATAAACGGGCTTTCCAGACGGGGATAAAATTTTACGACTGGTCGGAGTTCCATAGCCAGGGGAGGCGATCCGAGCTCGCAGCCCTGAAGAAGCGTACGGAGTGAAGGTAAGGAGAATGCGCCCGTCGCGATAGTCGGCCTCAGCGTCACAGTCAATACCGGTAGGTAACCGGCGGGCCACGTAGGGGGCTTCTGTTGGAGTTGGGGGGCTGCGGGGAAGGGGGGGTCGTAATGGTACTTATGGGGTTTCTGCTGTAGTTGGAAGTTGTGTTTAAAGGGGGTTGTGTTTAAAGGGGATTGTGTTTAAAGGGGGTTGTGTTTAAAGGGGACATTTGTTTAGAAATATCCTTCGATCTTAAGTTCCTAATATTAAATTTACGTCCCTTTAATTGACTTATTTAATATAGAATTTTAATGTTATAATGATTTGATTTATTTATTATTTTTTTTTTGTTTACATGTTTTAATTTTTAAAAATAAATTAGTGTTTTTTTTTTGTTTTTTTTTTTTTTTTTTTTTTTTAATTTTTAATTTTTAAAAAAATAATAAAAAATTGTATAAATAAGTTGGAAAAAAAAATTGATCAAGAAACATGTTTTAGGCATAAATTTAATTTAAAAAATATATTTTTTAAAATGGCAATAAAGTCATAAAAAAGTTTTATAAAAAATGTTTGATAACAAAGTAGATGAGACGAAAAAAAAATTATATTAAAAAAATGATTCTCAGCCAATAAAAGCTTAGCTTTAAAGAAGTCAACACAATTTGTCAGACATTTTCTTTTCTTTTTTGTTCAACATAAGTAAAGCAAGCCAAAAAAAGAAATGACTTATATAATAAATAGGGATGTCAAGGGACATCTAAAATGACCTTTCTATTAGAGATATTATAGAAATCTAAAAAAAATTACATTTCTAGTAAAGGCAGTACGGAACATCCACGCAAGATCATATCAATAGACGCAGAGGAGGAAGTCCATGGGCAGAGAGGGTGGGCGGGCAGAGAGGGTGGGCGGGCAGGGTGGGGGTTGCACTTATTGTAGTGGGGATGAGATGCAATAATTTCCGGATTATGTCCGGCTCTGTGGGGCTCGTCGCATTAGGGGGCATGCATTTTTTACTTTGGTCTGAAGTGCCCATGTCATACCCCGTGAGTTGTAGCTCCTTAGAAATGGAACCAGGTCGCAGAATTCATGGGAATGGAGAAGGAGGGGGGGGGGAGGCGTGGACAGGGAAATTATAAATGAGTTTAAGGATAGGGGGGGGGGGGGGGGGGGGAGGCGTGGACAGGGAAATTATAAATGAGTTTAAGGATTCAAGGGGGACAAATCACCAGCATGTCTTTACTTTAGTCCTGTTTAGTCTGGGGGCGTGTCCTTAATCTAGTCCTGTTTAGTCTGGGGGCGTGTCCTTACTGTAGTCCTGTTTAGTCTGGGGACGTGTCATTACTGTAGTCCTGTTTAGTCGGGGGCGTGTCTTTACTATAGTCCTGTTAAGTCTGGGGGCGTGTCATTAGTGTAGTCCCGTTTAGTATGGGGAGTGTCATTACAGTAGTCCTCTTAAGTCTGGGCGCGTGTCATAATAGTAGTCCTGTTTAGTCTGGGGGCGTGTCATTAGTGTAGTACTCTTTACTCTAGGGGCGTGTCATCAGTGTAGTTCTGTTTACCTCTGGGGAGTGTCATTGGTGTAGGCCTGCTTACCTCTGGGGAGAGGGACGTGTTCCAATCATTTGTTCTTCTACTGTAAAATTAAAGTTGATCTCAGATATCTTGGACTTGTTAATGAACAGAGCGTTGTGAATTACGACCACGTGAGAACTTCGGTAAGAAAGAATTAGACAAAAAGAATTACACCTTGAAGGAAATCAATAGAAATCAGAAAAACCAAAGAACAATTAGACAAGAGGTAGACCTATATTAAAAGGAGACCTTCTTGAACATTTTTTGAACCTTTGCAAACCTAAAACAACATCAGGTGTAAACCTAAATGACGTATGCAGCAATCTTTCATGTCGGACTTTCTGAAAAACTTCAGTAGTGTTTTGTATCATGATAGGAGTGTTGCATCATGATAAGTGTGTGGTAAGCCTGACATTATTGACACAAATTTTTCAATTATAATCTACCGCCATTGATGCGTGAAGCTAATCCCAAGTGACATACACGTCTTACTGCCGACCAATTGTGTACTTTGGGGTGAACCAATCGACCATAGCCTTCAAGTTGTCATCTCATTCATTCAACACAATTGAACATTGTAACAAAAATATCTGAACACCAGTTATAGCCCGCCAAACATTGGCGACAGCAATGCGTGAACTTCCCATTTACTAAAGTTACTTCGCAAAACATGAACTCAAGTTCTACACCCCTTTCCTCCATGATACGTCACTGCACACTTTTTGTTTCACGCCTATGAACTATATTAAATATTCTGATACCCAACCACTTTTAAACCGAATATTTTTTACACAATTTTTTTAACTGGAGACGATTTCATTTCCGAAAAAAAAAATTATTGCGCACCAAAACGAAGTTGCATTATATATATATTTTTTTTTTAAATATATCATTTAGCATAGTTATCCGGAATTATATTTTTCGCACTTTTGAAGCCATTATTGAACCATACTTTCTTTCAAACTTCTAGAATTTTTTTTTAATATACTCTCAATACCAAATTCACTTATTGAGATGCGGTCTATTAGGGAGCAGCCCATTAGGGAGCAGTCCACGAGTCACACCAGAAGCGTAATAAAGAGGTCGACGTTAGACTGAGCTTACATTTGAACTTTACATCAAACTATCATCTAACTAAAGCTTCGAACTTACTAACAAATGTGTCAACAAAAACAACAGTGAAAATAAACTAACACGTTTAAATGTTTTTTTTAAAATGAATATTAATGTGTGTCATCCAATTACCGGTACATAAAAGCTTCTGTACTTATTTCTTATTTTAGAAATTGTTTGTCCTAAAATAAAATAAAATATTTTTTAACAACCTTTTCCTTTTTTTTAAAAAAAATTGCTTTTAAACGTACGTATTAGTGATGGCTTCAATCAAAAATAACTTTTGATTTCAAAAAATTTGAAAATATTTACAAATGTTTTGCTTGATCAATTGCAGAATAATAGCATCTCCATCTGAGGTGTTGGGGCCAGGGGGCCAGGGGCCAGGGGCCAGGTGAAAGCATTCCACCATCAGCATCCAGTACGCCGTGGCGATGAAGTGTTTAAACACAACCGGAGAAAGAAATAATAATATATAAAGTTCTCTTAAAATCCCGTGACATGCACCAGCAGCAGCCATTGAGCCAGCAGAAGTGAACCAGCCTGTAAGACAGTGGTTCTCAACCTTTCTAATGCCGCGACCCTTTAATACAGTTCCTCATGCTGTGGCGAGCCCCAACCCCACAATTATTTGCGTTGATACTTTATAACTGCATAGCATATGTTTTTCAAATGGTCTTTAGCGGCCCCCGTGAAAGGGTCGTGCTACCTCCAAAGGGGTCGCGACCCTCAGGTGGAGAACCGCTGCTGTAAGAGATGCTGCACCCTTCCCGTGCCCGGGTTCACATAAAACGCGTGTCTTTTGGGCGTCAAAGAATGGGTTACAAAGGGAGGTGTCCCGAGAT
This sequence comes from Lymnaea stagnalis, assembly GCA_964033795.1. Classification (NCBI taxonomy): domain Eukaryota; kingdom Metazoa; phylum Mollusca; class Gastropoda; family Lymnaeidae; genus Lymnaea; species Lymnaea stagnalis. The sequence continues at coordinate 1,014,654 of CAXITT010000031.1, forward strand.
CAAAGTCATGGAATTGAACTGTCTTCGGTGTCCCGCCGACCCCGGGGGAAAAAGTCCTTGGCGCCTTTTGTCCGGTCCCACAAATCCCTGGATTTGTTCACGGTTTTATGTCCCCGGGCCGTTAGTCTGAGCTGAATGGGGATTATTGCCGATAATCGCCGCGTGAAAAGCCGCGAGACTTTCTAAAGCTGCCAGTTTTGTCGACCTGGCCAACTACGGCGGCTGATTGGAGGAAGAGCTGCTTTCTAAGCTCACTGATACCAACCGAGTTTTGCAACTGTTTCCGGTATTGTTTAAAGGTGCACGTCAACATTATTTTAATGCGTTTAAAAAAAAAATTAAAAAAAAAATTTAAAAAAATTAAAAAGCAATATTTGGATTTTGTTTATTACTTATTATATTATTTTTATATTAAAAAACATGAAATAATTTTATGTTAATTCTGTGAATTTATAAAACAAAACATAAATCATAGTTCATATTTTTAGTTTGTCTAATACTTCCAATTCTTTTTTTTAAATTTTGCTTTGAGAAATGCAAGCTGTGGGGGGGGGGGGGGGGGGTGGGGGAGGGGGCGCACATAATTAGGAGTTCCGCCCACCCGTGGCGTGTTTTCTCCGCCCATGACGACACCACGTCTTCAAAGACATCACAGAAACATCATAACAGGGGGGGTTTTAATGCTTTGCGTCCAACCAGGATTATTTCCCTTTTATGAGTCAAAATTGTCCTTCCAACCAAACCCGACGGGGCAGGGGAGGGAATAAAAGGACAGAATTAGCATGCAGATGGTTCCAATAAAAATCTATCTATGCCGTTTTATGTTAAGAAACGGCTACAATAATGGTCGGACACTTGCCTTTAAGCCAGTCGCACGAACCTCTGGACGCACACCGGCTTATTGCATTCGGGATGCGAGAGTACTGAGAGATGAGTTCCAAAATGACCCGTTTCCATTAGAGGCTTCCGTGAGTTTAGGAGTGTGGCAGCGAATCTAGAGCTGTTGTTTCTGGACATGTCCGCGGAAATATCCGATCTCTAAACAGGTCATGGAGAAGGTCTTGTTGCTGTTGAGATGTGTTGTGTGTTTACTCCATACCCAGCGATAAATTCTATACAGTAAGGGGAATGATCTCCGCACAGTGGTTGGAATAAGGAATAAAACGCTACAGGTAAGTTTCAACCATGTTCATAATTTCTGAAAGAAAATCTCATGCTTTATTGCGCAACAAAACTGTGCGTCTAAAGGTCAAAGTCATCTTGTTGTTGTTGTTTTTGTTGTTTTGTTTTTGCAAAGTAGATAAACATTTAACTAAGACTTCACGGAAAACAAAATGCATACTTTCTAACAAGCTTTACCCTATATATAACAAGATGCACATTTTATAACAAGATTCACATTTTATAACCAGACACATCTGTATAACAACATTTTCACTATACTTTAACCCCCTTTTCAATTCTTGATAAAATATTCAATACATGTAACAATTGTACTAGGGACAAGGACATAGAGATAGGCAGAGACATAGGCAGAGACATGAAAATAGACAGAGACAGATTACATAGAGAAATAGACAGAGACAGATAAATAGGTAGAGACATAGACAGAGACAACTACATAGGCAGAGACATAGACATAGACAGATATATAGGCAGAGACATAGACATAAGAAATAATTTTTTAGTAGCATTTGAAAGTAATTGTGGATAGCCTTATTTCCCAGGTGACCAATAGGGTATTGTAGATAACAATATAGTCGCACTCCTCTAGCAATACATAGCATGATAATATGTAGATTACAAGATAAACCCAGGTTATCCCAAGACAATCCCAAGTTCTCACAAGATAATCCCCAGTGCTCACAAAGCCAATCATTTATCGATACTTCGATTACCACGTGTCGTTTCGAATCGTTGTACGCCATATGTTATGTTATGTATATATATATATATATATATGTGTGTGTGTGNATATATATATATATATATAAATTACTATATGTTTAGTTATATAACATTAATTCAGTTCGTTTCATGTTCAAATATTGCCCTAGGCGCCTGTATCAAAAAATTGCCCCAGGTGCTTGTATCAAAGCATTTCCCTAGGTGTTTGTATCAAACAATTTCCCCTGGTGCTTGTATACAAAAATATTGCCCCTGGTGTTTATATAAACAATTGCCCCAGGTGTTTGTATAAAACAATAGCCCCAGGTGTTTGTATAAACCTATTGCCCCAGGTGTTTGTATGAAACAATTGCCCTTGGTGTTTGTATGAAACAATTGCCCTTGGTGTTTGTATGAAACAATTGTCCCTGGTGTTTGTATGAAACAATTGTCCCTGGTGTTTGTATAAACCTGCTGCCCCAGGTGTTTGTATAACGAGCCATAAACTAATGGACACATCTATCTGATTCTGTTGTTCCAATGATTGACGAAAGCCTCTGAAAGATCCTTAGTCATTCACAAGCACACGAAAGAAACCAAAACACTTTGTACAAATATAATAATGAAATACCAAAGGATAGTGACTTACAGGAATATTTTCAGTTGATTAAAAAAAAAATAAATCAAGAATGTTAATTTAATTAGCGATGCTATCAAACGCTACTGAAATTATACCAGATCATGCATTCAGCCGGGACAAAGAACGATTTTTAAAATTTAAAAGAAAAAAAAAAAGAAAAAAAAAGAAAAAAATCTTTTTTTTTTTTTTAAAGCGCTTTTCGGTTGAAGAAAAGACACACATTTTATTTGGAACGTTAAATAGCTAGGCATTTATAGAAGAAATATACCCAAATAACTAATATTTCATAGAAGAATTACATGTATATTATAATTATTGTTAGAGGTCTGCTATAGCGCGGTACCCTGGCTTAGCCTACAGGAGTTGGTTTATAAATGACTTAATCACCCAACAGGAGGTAGTGTATAAATGACTTAATCGCCGATATTTTATCAGTCTTGCTACAATTGTCTACCAATTATAAATCAGACCCAAAGTCCCGGGCCCTAAGGCTTCACTCCAGCCTAAGGCTGAGCTGACCACGCTGTACATAAAAATATTATCCTATAACATTATCATGACATGAAAAAAATAACTTACATTTTTTAAAATTAAAAAAACAGCTGTAGAGCAACTCAACAAATATATATTCGCCCCACCCACCCCAGATCTCTTTGCATGTCAAGCCATGGAGAGCAACCAGCAGCAGCGTTTATCGGTTAGAGGGGGGAACCAGTCAGGATGGTAGAGTTTAAAGAGATGTGTTTCAAGTGCAGTTTTGAAGGCTTGGATAATATTACGGATGTTATAACCAAATGACTTGTCTTATATAGAAACATTATACAGGAGGTTGTGTATAAATGACTTAGTCCCACTACAGGATGTGGGGTCTACATGTCTTAGTCCCCATCCTGGAGGTAGCGTATAAATAACTTAGTCGCCGATATTTTATTATTCTTGCTACAATTGTCTACCAATTATAAATCAGACCCAAAGTCCCGGGGCTTAAGACTTCACTCCAGGCCTCCCTGTCAGAACTCAACCAAAGTACTTTTCTTCTCGACGCCACCAGTGACGACAGCTATAAACATCTGTCATCAACAGACCGTGCAGGTATTAGCTGCAGCCATACGCTGGCTGAGCTGATGATGTAGATTCTTCACATACTTCGTACTTAGATAATGGTTGGAGATGATAATGGTGTAGATTTAGAAACAATTATCTAGCTATTAGCTGCAGCAATACGCTGGCTGAGGTGATGATGTAGATTCTTCACATACTTCGTACTTAGATAATGGTTGGAGATGATAATGGTATAGATTTAGAAACACGTATCTAGCTATTAGCTGCAGCCATACGCTGCATGGCTGGGTGGACGATATCGTGCTAAAAGTTTTTTCTAAAGTAATCATTCACTCAGACTTAATTGAAAACATAATTACATGAAAGGAACACAAACAATCAAACAAACAAACAAACGAATTATATTTAAGATTCTTAAGTATGAAGCTAAAAATAAGTTCAAATAGTCTTAAACTTCTAAACGAAATGAGGGGAAAAAACTTCTATAAATATTAAGAATCAAAAGAATAATGTTGTTATAACAGGAAATGTAGAGAACAAACCTTAATCAATGCAACCGAATGATCGATCTATTGATCGTGGGCCGTCAAATAGAGGAGAAGGAAAAAAGAACAGCAACTAAAGGTTGCAATAGAGACATGCAACTAAAGGTTGCAATAGAGACATGCAACTAAAGGTTGCAATAGAGACATGCAACTAAAGGTTGCAATAGAGACATGCAACTAAAGGTTGCAATAGAGACATGCAACTAAAGGTTGCAATAGAGAACCGCCCCCCCCCCCCCCCCCGCCTTAATATATTCGTCTCTCTCTCTCGTGGCGCAGAACTTGCACAAATTCCCATAGCTCAAATGGCAGTACAATACTTCTATACAGAGAGTTATAAGATGACACAATATCGATATATCTTTCCTTCTAACAAAAACTTGAACAAATACACAATTAGCAACCCATTGTAACGAGGCATAATTCTTAAAGTTACTTACGAGAAAGATATGGTTGGTAGGAAAAAACAAAATCAGTCATGACTTTTAAGTCCTTTAATCAAAATAACAACAAACAACAGTTCAAAGATGGACCGGGTGAAGACATCACAAGCAATTTCTCTAAGGCTCCATTCTTTAAATAGTTCATTGAACGTCACGAAAAATCTTTGAATTCATGTTCTTCCTCTAAAACCTCAGACATTTTCACAATTAATTAGTATAACAATTTGTAGCGTTGCTGAATTTAATTACTATAACAAATTGGTAGCGTTACTGAATGGCCTTCAATATTAAAATGACAACTTACAGTTAGAGCCGACGGTACTTAAAACTGATCTAATGTTAAGGTCTAGCGAAATTATATTTTTATCTCACTGAAAACTATCCATTTCTCTCTGTATCTTAGATCTCATTGAAAACTATCAGTATCTCTTTGCTACTTCGATCTCATTGAAAACTATCAGTATCTCTTTGCTACTTCGATCTCATTGAAAACTATCAATATCTCTTTGCTACTTCGATCTCATTGAAAACTATCAGTATCTCTTTGCTACTTCGATCTCATTGAAAACTATCAGTATCTCTTTGCTACTTCGATCTCATTGAAAACTATCAGTATCTCTTTGCTACTTCGATCTCATTGAAAACTATCAGTATCTCTTTGCTACTTCGATCTCATTGAAAACTATCAGTATCTCTTTGCTACTTCGATCTCATTGAAAACTATCAATATCTCTTTGCTACTTCGATCTCATTGAAAACTATCAGTATCTCTTTGCTACTTCGATCTCATTGAAAACTATCAATATCTCTTTGCTACTTCGATCTCATTGAAAACTATCAGTATCTCTTTGCTACTTCGATCTCACTGTAAACTATCAGTATCTCTTTGCTACTTCGATCTCATTGAAAACTATCAATATCTCTTTGCTACTTCGATCTCATTGAAAACTATCAATATCTCTTTGCTACTTCGATCTCATTGAAAACTATCAGTATCTCTTTGCTACTTCGATCTCACTGAAAACTATCAGTATCTCTTTGCTACTTCGATCTCATTGAAAACTATCAGTATCTCTTTGCTACTTCGATCTCATTGAAAACTATCAATATCTCTTTGCTACTTCGATCTCATTGAAAACTATCAATATCTCTTTGCTACTTCGATCTCATTGAAAACTATCAGTATCTCTTTGCTACTTCGATCTCACTGAAAACTATCAGTATCTCTTTGCTACTTCGATCTCATTGAAAACTATCAGTATCTCTTTGCTACTTCGATCTCATTGAAAACTATCAATATCTCTTTGCTACTTCGATCTCATTGAAAACTATCAATATCTCTTTGCTACTTCGATCTCATTGAAAACTATCAGTATCTCTTTGCTACTTCGATATCATTGAAAACTATCAGTATCTCTTTGCTACTTCGATCTCATTGAAAACTATCATTATCTCTTTGCTACTTCGATCTCATTGAAAACTATCAGTATCCTCTTTGCTACTTCGATCTCATTGAAAACTATCAGTATCTCTTTGCTACTTTGATCTCATTGAAAACTATCAGTATCTCTTTGCTACTTCGATCTCATTGAAAACTATCAGTATCTCTTTGCTACTTCGATCTCATTGAAAACTATCAGTATCTCTTTGCTACTTCGATCTCATTGAAAACTATCAGTATCTCTTTGCTACTTCGATCTCATTGAAAACTATCAGTATCTCTTTGCTACTTCGATCTCATTGAAAACTATCAGTATCTCTTTGCTACTTCGATCTCACTGAAAACTATCAGTATCTCTTTGCTACTTCGATCTCACTGAAAACTATCAGTATCTCTCGCTGTTGAGCTGTTTCAAAACAGTGATTTCATATGTTACGGATGTCACTTCTGTTGTCTGGTCATCCATTGGACTGTAAAATACAGCGTTTTGACTATTACGGGCGTAACATACAGGTAAATGAGACACGATGCTAGGGGGCCCACACCTTTTAGGGGGCCCACACCTTTTAGAGGACACGAAAACTTATGGGACACGAACATTTTAGGCTACCAAAGCCTTAGGGACCGAGCCTTAGGGACCGAGCCTTAGGGGCTGAGCCTTAGGGACTGAGCCTTAGGGGCTGAGCCTTAGGGGCTGAGCCTTAGGGACTGAGGCTTGCAGTGGTACCAGCAGCGTTGGCAGCTCATTAAAATCATATCTGCTGTCACACATTCTGAACCTCCAAAATTATTTTGGATCAACAGACATAGTTGTCCAAATAATTTGTTTAAAAATAACTCCAATATGTGGAGCATATCTCTTTTTGTCAAATGTCTCATTTTTTAAGAATATCTCAGTTTTTACAATGTCTGATTTTTTTTTTTCAAGGAACCTTATAAAGCTCTTATGGACATTTACGGACTTCCGGAAATACATGAATATGGCGAACACTTAAGTTTTCCAAAAATACTTTCTAGTTCTTGTTATTTCTTTATTTCTGCTGTCTGCTGGGGAAGGCTCTTAGCCGAAACTATTTTCTTTTATTACCCTGTCTTTCTATTTCAAGCTTTTGTTCTTCTATTTCCTTCACACAGCCTGATCGAAATCCTTCATTTATTATCAGTGAAAAGAACAAGCCCAAAGCCATCTAACTGACTCAGAACATAAACAGATCAACATTTCCAAGAAACAGAAGTGTTAGCTTCTTAGCTGTGGTGCTAGAGTGTTAGCTTCTTAGCTGTGGTGCTAGAGTGTTAGCTTCTTAGCTGTGGTGCTAGAGTGTTAGCTTCTTAGCTGTGGTGCTAGAGTGTTAGCTTCTTAGCTGTGGTACTAGAGTGTTAGCTTCTTAGCTGTGGTGCTAGAGTGTTAGCTTCTTAGCTGTGGTGCTAGAGTGTTAGCTTTTTAGCTGTGGTGCTAAACAAAAGTTTGAGTCGAACTCAAAGTGAAGATTATGAATATTTGCGAGTGGCTAGTGTGGAGGAGCAGTAGAGGTGCTATATTCAATACTGCCCGTGTGTAAGAGCAGTAGATAACCTATATTGAAGACTGCCCAAATTGTTTAAGAGAGAGTAGAGAACCTATTTTGAATATTGCCCCGTGTAAGTGCCGTTGATACCTATACTGAAGGCTGTCCGAGTGTAAGAGCAGTAGAGAACCTATGTCGTAGACTGCCAGAGTGTGTAAGAGCAGTATAATAGAGAACCTATATTGAAGACAGCCAGAGTGTGTAAGAGCAGTATAATAGAGAACCTATGTTTAAGACTGTCCGAGTGTGTAAGAGCAGTAGACAACCTAGTCGACAGACTGCTCATGTGGTTTTCCTAAAATGCTTATCGCAACCAACACAAATCGATATCTCTATAATGTCAGGCATGCATGTAAACACAAAAGTGCCCCCCCCCCCCCGAGAGGTCACCCCTCCGTAATCCATTAGCAACAGCATAAATGCAGATTTGTTGGAACCCTAACATAGGACCGTCTAAGGGCGCCAAGGGCTTAATCCGGCATTGGTTAAGATGAAAGCAGTTACAATTCCGAAGGACATGTAAAAATAGCACTGTTTTATTGCGACGAAAGCAGGTACAATGCTGAAGGGCATTCATCTCCATCTTCTCAACCGAATATAGCAAATATACCGACTACATCATTTTAATAGTACTTACTTTTGTTAAATATTTTTATTCTTATTCAATAATTTACAACGCACAACCGTAAATGGCCGTTTATTTGACATGACTTTGGTGTAGATGTGATTGTTGCTACCACTGACTTTGGTGTAGATGTGATTGTTGCTACCACTG
>CAXITT010000031.1:1023314-1043890 GCA_964033795.1 Lymnaea stagnalis
CTTTGGTGTAGATGTGATTATTGCTACCACTGGCTTTGGTGTAGATGTGATTATTGCTACCACTAGCTTTGGTGTAGATGTGATTGTTGCTACCACTCGCTTTGGTGTAGATGTGATTGTTGCTACCACTGCCTTTGGTGTAGATGTGATTGTTGCTACCACTGGCTTTGGTGTAGATGTGATTGTTGCTACCACTGCCTTTGGTGTAGATGTGATTATTGCTACCACTGACTTTGGTGTAGATGTGATTATTGCTACCACTGACTTTGGTGTAGATGTGATTTTGCTACCACTGGCTTTGGTGTAGATGGGATTATTGCTACCACTGGCTTTGGTGTAGATGTGATTATTGCTACCACTGGCTTTGGTGTAGATGTGATTATTGCTACCACTGGCTTTGGTGTAGATGTGATTATTGCTACCACTAGCTTTGGTGTAGATGTGATTGTTGCTACCACTCGCTTTGGTGTAGATGTGATTGTTGCTACCACTGCCTTTGGTGTAGATGTGATTGTTGCTACCACTGGCTTTGTTGTAGATGTGATTGTTGCTACCACTGCCTTTGGTGTAGATGTGATTATTGCTACCACTGACTTTGGTGTAGATGTGATTGTTGCTACCACTGCCTTTGGTGTAGATGGGATTATTGCTACCACTGGCTTTGGTGTAGATGTGATTATTGCTACCACTGGCTGCAGTTGTTTTACTTCTTTCAGCAAGTTCGTTTTTTCAAGGTGTTAACATATTTCAATGTTGTTCTAACTTTTGTTTTTATAAGCCCTATTTCAGTTTATTAAGCCAATAATCTATTTTTTTAAAGCTACAAAGGTTGTAAAAAAAAAAAATGGACATTAAAATATGACACCCCCCACACCCCTGAACACCCACCCCTTCCCACCCCCCACCTCTATTTTGGATAGTTTTTGTGTGTCCCTTCTGGGGGATGAGGGAAATAGTTTACAATTATAAGCCTCAGATAGTAGCAGACGCAGATAGATCATACACGGGAGGGCTATCACCGTCCCTCATACAGCTTTTATGATTACTACGAATGTGCGCCGCTCGTCCACATAACACAATCATTCGTAGGGCATTTAACGAGCCAATATCTGGAGTTCGCGCCGAGCCTTCTGGTTATCAACCCGGCAAGACAGTAAACCTGCCCCAGCGCCGGTCTCATCCCGCGGTTCTGAGGAGTCTATCCCGAACCTTCTCGGCTATAACTTACACATTTATCTCTGTACGGTGAAACCAGGGGCGGCCCCCGGGTTATTAGTCCAATGGGATCCTGTGACCATCGGCATCTCTAATGGTGGGGGCCACTCAGAGGTGGCGATAGGGCAACCGTGTTTATGCGGCACCCCCCTTCCATTTATTGTGGCTAGTTATCGTAAATTCTCTGTTTTATTTCGGTTTATAACATACGTTTTATTTACCTTTTATTTGCAAATAATATACGTTTTATTTTCTTTTAGCAGACTCTTCGAGTTGTATGGTTTATCCCACCCCCTCCCCCCTCCCCCACTAATCCCCCAGGGATACTGTCCTCTCAACGTAGATAGAAAGAAGAAAAAAAAATACCAACTGATTCTTATTCATACGAAACTTAACAGTTTAAATAAACAGTGGTCCATGCATGGTAGTGTTTTATGACAGGGGTACATCAAAGCAAACCTTTGAGAAACACTGCTTAGTTGTTTTCTTTTTGTTTTCTTTTTTTGTCCATTCCTTTTTCTTCTTCTTCTCACCTCGATGGCCATAACGTGTTCGAGTTTACAGCTCCTTTTAACCCATTGCACCGGCCGAAGAAAGGGTTATCCTGAAGCAATGAGGTGCGGTAGCTGCAGCAGGTGGTAGCCTCGAAGCATGTAAACAATGCTTAAATCTATCATGATCAAGTCTAAATTGAACCTGCTACTCGATACTCTGGTGACGGCCATATAAGCTGAGCGAAACTCGACCAACAGATAAATTAAGTCCGTAATGGCTCTGAGTTAAACAGGGGAGTGCAATAAACCTCATCTTAGAGCTGCGTCTGATGTATCGCTGGAAGACCGACGTGTTAGGGCTGATGTAATCAACTAGAGAAATTAAATTAGTACCAAATTGAGTTTACATAACACAACAACAACAACATCCACAACGAAGACATTTTTCATTTCAAAATTTAACATTCATTGCGTTGTGTCATGAATTGTCAACTTAAAGTGAAGCATCATTTGAATCGTCAACTTGAAGTGAAGCATCATTTGAATTGTCAACTTGAAGTGAAGCATCATTTGAATTGTCAACTTAAGGTGAAGCATGACTTGATTCATTATTACAAATTGTGTGCTAAGAAGTACGGCTCTGCTTGCCACTGTGAGTAGAAGGAAATCGTGAAATCTTACTCTTAAAACAACCAACTGTGTCCTCTAACTCAACGAACAATCAGACATTTTTTCTCACTCAACGAACAACCACACATTTCCTGTAAGGCCACACAGAAACCAGCTATGTTTCTTTAGCATTATACACACATTATTCACATATATACCCACATATGTCCATTTTACACACGCATCCACACGACAAGCCATCCACATTCCCAGCCATCCACAGGCCCAGCTATCCAAACGTCAAACGAGCCACACGACCAGCCATTCACACGACCAGCCATCCACACGACTCATTCAGTAGCACACAACCAATGATGCAATGCACCAAACCATGTTACGCACCAAATTATGTTACGCACCAAGCCATGTTACGCAATAAGTTATGTTACGCACCAAGCCATGTTACGCACCAATTTATGTTACGCAACCAGTTGTGTTAAGCACCAAGCCATGTAATACGCACCAAGCCATGCTTCGCACCAAGTTATGTTACGCACCAAGCCATGTTACGCACCAATAAAGTTACACAACAAACCATATTACGCACCAAGCACTATATTAGCACTGACAAGCCTGTGACCTGAAGGAGTTTAATTTTTAGTAATATAAACTACTTTTTAAAAAAAAATGTTTCAAAAAAACAAAAAGTTAAAATAGGTTTCACAGGTTACTCCTTCTAACATGGAAAACTGGCAGCCTCCGGGGATGTCTTACTATACCTTCCAATGAACAGACACTGCCCAAAAAGGCAGACATTATATTGTTTTATTGGAAATCTTACAACTGCACGCGATTAGCCCGACTGTCCCTGTGGTGGAGCTGTCTAAGTCAGGTCTGATTAAATATTGATTTTATGCAGCGCAACACCAGGCTGACAAATTTCTGCTCCCATTGTATGCTACGGCGATGCAATGTGTGTCAAGCTAATTATAGATGGCCGTACTCTCGAACACGATGTCCATGCTGTGGCCGGGGGGGGGGGGGGGCGGGGTGGGGTTGGTGTTGTGAACGTGTGGCTGTTACAGGGGCGAGACCATGCTTCAAAGGCGACCACCCGTGTTAGCGAAAACCACCAGTGGCACTGGAACGGTTTAACTTTTGAAATAGTCCTGTTTTTTCCAGCAATAAAATTAGTTTCGTATCTGTTGAAACTTATCGCATTTATATTGGGGAGAAAAATATTAAATATTTTCTAAAAAGAAATTTGAAACTATGCAATACTATAGATCAAATGTAAATCAATTATTTGAGTGAACTTTATCGACGCGAGGTAAAGAAAATAAAAGCAATCTATAGATCTAATAATAAATATGACGTCTTTTAAAAAAAACTATCGAAGTAAAAATTCCGCTCAAATTATTCTTCACAACTTGTCTCATATTTTATTATATGTTACAACATCGGGGTGTGACAAACTTCCTAAACACATAAAAATGAAAAATTTAGTCCACATATGACATACATCTGGTGATGACTGAAGTTTGGTTTAGTCCACATACTCTGGTGATGACTGAAGTTTGGTTTAGTCCACATACATCTGGTGATGACTGAAGTTTGGTTCTAAGGCATGGGCTAGTGAGATATTTGTACAAGAATCACGGCTCATTTTTGATGGGTTGATGGTGTTGATTATGTTGATGGGTTGATAGTGTTGATTATGTTGATGGGTTGATAGTGTTATGACATTAAAGGTGGGGACAGAGTCGTCCCGGGTCCAGGATGTCTTGGATATTTAATGGGCCTTGGTGAAATGTCAACAAACAAAATTAGAATATCAGCTTTTAATGCAGGGTCAGAAAATTATCAGCTTTTAATGCAGGGTCAGAAAACTATCAGCTTTTAATGCAGGGTCAGAAAACTATCAGCTTTTAATGCAGGGTCAGAAAACTATCAGCTTTTAATGCAGGGTCAGAAAACTATCAGCTTTTAATGCAGGGTCAGAAAATTGAAAAGCACAGGGGCCCCCAAAAGTCACATGATGCTCCTGACTAAGGATTGAGAGAAAGTCAAGCGGTTTTCAAAAATAAATAAATATGAAACTTCTGCATAGATGACGACTTACACTTTATATTCAGAGGATATAATGACCGTGTATCCAATCATACTTTTATGCCAAAGATACAGTTGCATCATATAGCCATTCAATTGCATATAACTGTACGTCCCCAAGGGACAATTGGACCCTGACCCCTTAGCTCGCCACTCTATCATCGCTACACTCACACCAAATGCTCACACTCTGGTTTGGTGTAATGTTGTAGTAAAACTCTCGTATGACTACTTGCTACCCCATCACGTGATCAGCCTCACACAGGGGGACAAGACAGGTTCATGACTGCTGCAGTACTAAAGGGACCATAAAACTGTGCGGCGCCGTGACCCATCGGTCTCTGAACGCCCCTCCACCCCCCGCACCCCACCCCACCCCCCACACCGCTCTGGTGGTCACACACTGTACCGTTATGGTGTTCGGGAGGATGACGTCATCGCGCTGGGAGTGATGACGTCACATGAGAACGGAAGCGGAAAGGGAAATGAAAACAACTCACCTTATTTGTCAGCTACGTTTTTCCAATAATTTATAAATGGACACAAATTAAAATAAAAAAATTATTGCGTTAACTTTTACAAAAAAAGATTTATGAACTCTGGTAGTCAAAAGAAATGGTGGCGGTGAAATAACAGAAATTTTATCAAAAAGATTTATGAACTCTGATAGTTAAAGCAAATAGTCACAGTGAAATAACAGAACTTTTATCAAACTCCAAGGCAACAACCTCCACAGACACACACCATCAAACTCCAAGGCAACAACCTCCACAGACACACACCATCAAACTCCTAGGCAACAACCTCCACAGACACACACCATTAAACTCCAAGACAACAACCTCCACAGACACACACCATCAAACTCCAAGGCAACAACCTCCACAGACACACACCTTGAATGAAATGTGTCCAGCCGTTCTCTCCTCAAACATCCCTGTTTTTCCATCTCTTCACTCCCCCACCCTCCTCTCATTCTGCTACGAAAAGACTTAAAACATTGATTAGGAATTCATCCATGCATGACGCATCATCAGAGCTCACTGCAATCTTCATTAGAAAATGTCGTGTTGAAAGTTTCCTGAACATTCTGATATCCTGCACCTTTCTGATATCCTGCGTATCATGATATCCTGAACATTTCTGATATCCTGCGTATCATGATATCCTGCACCTTTCTGATATCCTGCGTATCATGATATCCTGAACATTTCTGATATCCTGCGTATCATGATATCCTGAACATTTCTGATATCCTGAACATTTCTGATATCCTGCGTATCATGATATCCTGAACATTTCTGATATCCTGCGTATCATGATATCCTGCACCTTTCTGATATCCTGCGTATCATGATATCATGAACATTTCTGATATCCTGCGTATCATGATATCCTGCACCTTTCTGATATCCTGCGTATCATGATATCCTGCACCTTTCTGGTATCCTGCGTATCATGATATCCTAAACATTTCTGATATCCTGCGTATCATGATATCCTGCACCTTTCTGATATCCTGCGTATCATGATATCCTACACCTTTCTGATATCCTGCGTATCATGATATCCTGAACATTTCGGTATCCTGAACATTGTTGTTTCGTGACATGGTGTTTGCTTCACTAAAGCAATGACCTTAGACAGGTAGAACTTGTTCACTAGCGTTACAAGTCGAATCTATTCACTATCCTGAAATACAGAAGCTGTTCCCTGTCATGACATGCCAACAGTTTGTTACTGTTACTAATTCTCTCTGTTCCCCAAATGAAAACTTTTCCTCGTATTAGCTTGATCGTTTCATTGAAATGCAGACAAAAGGCGTGGCTTTAACTTTGTAGGTCGCAGAAAAGGCGTGGCTTTAACTTTAAGTTTGTAGGTCACCACAGTCGTTAAATATTCCTATTTCAAATGTGTTCGTTATTGAAATAATCATGTGAACTTGGCCGGGGGCGGGGGGGGGGGTGGATATAAGGGAGATAACTCTCATTGACATGTTCCAGTTTTTTCTGGGCATTCATGTTAATCAATCATAAGCCCACTTGTGAGCCCAATCACTAACCCAATCATAAACCCACTTGTGAGCCCAATCACTAACCCAATCATAAACCCACTTGTGAGCCCAATCACTAACCCAATCATAAACCCACTTGTGAGCCCAATCACTACCCCGATCGTGAACCCAATCACTAACCCAATCATAAACCCACTTGTGAGCCCAATCACTACCCCGATCGTGAACCCAATCACTAACCCAATCATAAACCCACTTGTGAGCTCAATCACTACCCCGATCGTGAACCCAATCACTAACCCAATCATAAACCCACTTGTGAGCCCAATCACTACCCCGATCGTTAACCCAATCACTAACCCAATCATAAACCCACTTGTGAGCCCAATCACTACCCCGATCGTGAACCCAATCACTAACCCAATCATGAACCCATTCATGAACCCAAGCGATTGTTTTCTCATGTTAAAAGTTAAAATGATTGTAAATTTTAAGTCAGGAATAAACCAATTTGCCAATTATGATAAAAAATTACACATTTCTATTTCCCATCGTTCCTTCTGGTCTATATTTGTGTTCTCTTAATCTTCATTTCTCATTGTTCTATCAATTAATAGTTCTCATTGATATATCAATCTGTAGTTCTTATTGTTCTATCAATTAATAGTTCTCACTCCTTGATATATCAATATGTAGTTCTTATTGTTCTATCAACCAACATTTACTATTATTCTTTCAAATTATATTTCTAATTGTTACTTATTTCAAACATTGATATTAGATGCTCCGACATGAACTTTTGTACCAGTTATAATACCAACATGAGCTTTTGTACCAGCTATAATGCCAACATGAACTTTTGTACCAGTTATAATAATAACATTAACTTTTGTACCAGTTATAATACCAACATGAACTTTTGTACCAAATTGAATTTGGTAAAATTATTATACAAACAAGAGCGTTTATAATCACATTAACTTTATACCAGTTATTTTATTATTTTACTACATATGAACTTCTGTTTTAAAGATATACGATATGAACTTCTGTTTTAAAGATATACGACATGAACTTCTGTTTTAAAGATAAACGATATGAACTTCTGTTTTAAAGATATAAGATATGAACTTCTGTTTTAAAGATATTAACTTCTGTTTTAAAGATATGTTTTATAGACATACGATATGAACTTCTGTTTTAAAGACATCCGATATGAACTTCTGTTTTAAAGACATACGATATGAACTTCTGTTTTAAAGACATACGATATGAACTTCTGTTTTAAAGACATACGATCTGAACTTCTGTTTTAAAGACATGCGATCTGAACTTCTGTTTTAAAGACATACGATATGAACTTCTGTTTTAAAGACATACGATATGAACTTCTGTTTTAAAGACATACGATATGAACTTCTGTTTTAAAGACATACGATATGAATTTCTGTTTTAAAGACATACGATATGAACTTCTGTTTTAAAGACATGCGATATGAACTTCTGTTTTAAAGACATACGATATGAACTTCTGTTGTAAAGACATACGATATGAACTTCTGTTTTAAAGATATACGATATGAACTTCTGTTTTAAAGATATGAACTTCTGTTTTAAAGACATACGATATGAACTTCTGTTTTAAAGATATGAACTTCTGTTTTAAAGACATACGATATGAACTTCTGTTTTAAAGACATACGATATGAACTTCTGTTTTAAAGACATGCGATATGAACTTCTGTTTTAAAGACATACGATATGAACTTCTGTTTTAAAGACATACGATATGAACTTCTGTTTTACAGACATACGATATGAACTTCTGTTTTAAAGATATACGATATGAACTTCTGTTTTAAAGATATGAACTTCTGTTTTAAAGACATACGATATGAACTTCTGTTTTAAAGATATGAACTTCTGTTTTAAAGACATACGATATGAACTTCTGTTTTAAAGATATACGATATGAACATCTGTTTTAAAGACATACGAAATGAACTTCTATTTTAAAGACATACGATATGAACTTCTGTTTTAAAGACATACGATATGAACTTCTGTTTTAAAGACATACGATATGAACTTCTGTTTTAAAGACATATGATATGAACTTCTGTTTTAAAGACATACGATATGAACGTCTGTTTTAAAGACATACGATATGAAGTTTTGTACGAAGTGCTTGCCTTGAACAGAAATGGTGACATAAACAATAAGGCGTTCACGTAGGGGGCACTCCACGGGCACACAGAAGTCGGGCAACACGATAGTTGATACGTACACAGTTTAGGTATGCACCAATAAGTTGATATGTACACAGTTTAGGTATGCACCAATCATACACACAGTGAATTATTGTTATACGTTCTGACATCCGTCATATCTTCAACATTAATTTTGTGCGCGAGTCCTTCACCTACAGCTATTTTAGTTCATTTCTGCATATATGATAGTGTAGTGTTACATGGTCTCAATTCTCAATGCATACCTTAGAAGCACATTATTAAAAAAAAGAAATTGAGTAATAACTTCCATCTATTTCCTGTACACATAAGTAGAAGCAAATGACATTTCAAGTATTCGATTTTTGCGTAGTAATACTAGAGTGCATAAACAAAATGAAAATTGTAGTACTTGATTTTAGTGTTGTAATACTAGTGTGTATAATCAAAATGAAAAGTGTAGTACTTCACTTCTGTATACTGGTGTGCGTAAAGAAAATTAACACGAGGCTGTACAATTAACTATTTGTGACAAATAATCTCCTGGTATGTCTGTGTGCCTGTGTGCCTGTGTGCTTATAAGCCTAGTGTCTTTATGTTTTATTGTTTTTTATGAGGTCTATTTTTCTCTTCCGTGGAAGAAATTAAAAAAGGTGTGGGTGGGGGCTGGTCAATTGTCCAGAAATCAAAAGAAGCAAGAGTTGAAAATGTTTGAAATATGTTTTTTGTGTCGTCTAGTTTAAGACCGCGTCAAATTTGTTTCCTGGACTTCATGCCGTAAAATAAAGTAATAATATCGGCTTAGTTTAATTTTGAGTTTATATTTGAACTGAACATTTGTTCATCAGGTTTCTCTCAAATCTTGGTTAAGTTTCTTTTCTTGTCATGCGACCTGCTAATTAATCTCATCGGATTGGCTGATGATTTAATAATCATGTTGTTATTCAAGACAGTTATCCATCTCACAGACAGACCAAGAGATTGTATAAGACAGTTATCCATCTCACAGACAGACCAAGAGATTATATAAGACACTTATCCATCTCACAAACAGACCAAGAGATTATATAAGACAGTTATCCCTCTCACAAACAGACCAAGAGATTATATAAGACAGTTATCCATCTGACAGACAGACCAAGAGATTATATAAGACAGTTATCCCTCTCACAAACAGACCAAGAGATTATATAAGACAGTTATCCCTCTCACAAACAGACCAAGAGATTATATAAGACAGTTATCCATCTGACAGACAGACCAAGAGATTATGTAAGACAGTTATCCATCTGACAGACAGACCAAGAGATTATATAAGACAGTTATCCATCTGACAGACAGACCAAGAGATTATATTGTCCTGCAAACGCTCGTATTTTTTTTTTTAAAGTGTCATTTAAAACATTAGAACTCTTAAATAATCGACAATGTTGTCAATGTAAATAATCGACAATGTTGTCAATGTAAATAATCGACAATGTTGTCAATGTAAATAATCGACAATGTTGTCAATGTAAATAATCGACAATGTTGTCAATGCTGTTTATACTAAGACTTAGTTGACAAATGGTGATTGAGCCAATAGCTCCGATTGTTATATTAGATATTTACACTAAGTTATATCAGATAGTTACACTAAGTTATATCAGATATTTAAACTTTGTTATATCAGATGTTTACACTAAATTATATCAGATATTTACACTTTCATATAGCAGATATTTACACTATTTTATATTAGGCCTATATATATTTTCACTGTTATATTATATATTTACAATATGTTATATCATATATTTACACTTTGATACATCAGATATTTACACAATGTTATATCATATATTTACACTGTTATATCAGATATTTACATTATGTTAAATTATTGAATCAAGGCAAGTTGCTAAAAACAAAGAATATTCTAGTTCTAGGTATTTTAAAATTTATTTTTAAGACAGATTGTAATTTATATGAAAAAATGACAAAATGCACACAGACCTTTGCACAGCATACGTGACACACAGACCTTTGCACAACACACGTGACAACAGAGCCTTGCACACCACACGTCTCATGGACTACTTTATAACAGCACACGAGACATAAAAACCTACAAAAAAGACACATGGCCCTACACACAATACATCAAGAACCTATAGACACAAGACATCATGGACCTACACACAAAACATAATGGATCTACACATATGACATGCAGGACCTACACACAAGACATCTAGGACCTACACACAAGCGTGAAGGATCTACACACAAGACATGAAGGACCTACCTACACACAAAACATCAAGGACCTACACACAAGACATATAAGACCTACACACAGGACATGAAGGACCTACACATAAGACATGAGCGACCTACACACAAGACATGAAGGACCTACACACAAGAGATGAAGGACCTACACACAAGAGAATCACAGTTACACTGGAGACAGACGTGTCGCTATGTCGCCTAGACAGTTGTGCCATAAATCTGATGGCCACCTGAGGTGACCATCTCTTTCTCTCTTGTCACGAACGTCAGTTGTACTTCAGATTTATGTCTAGAACATTCAGTTTATAACTCAGATTTGTCTAAAGAGCATTCAGTTTATAATTGATATTTATCAATTGAACATTCAGTTTATAACTCAGATTTATCTATAGAGCATTCGGCTTATAACTCAGATTTATCTAAATAGCATCCGGTTTATAAATCAGATTTATGTATAGAACATACAGTTTATAACTCAGATTTTATCTAAAAAGCATTCAATTTATTAAAAAAAAAAAAATAAAAAAAAAAAAAATAAATAAATTCAAATTGAATCTATTTCAATTTTTGGGAGAGACATTGTGTTACTAAAAGAAAAGAAATTCTATTTAATTTTAAGTTAATTATCTGTAACACAAAGCTGATTTTACACTTGTGGCAAAAGTTATAATTAGACCAAGGAGGATAACTCATTAGACATCGCATTCTGCATCTCAATTTTAGACTTGGTTCAAAGATGGCTAAATTATAACGGCTTAGAACCGGGGGTGGCCTAGAACCCGGGGATGGCCTAGAACCCAGGGGTGGCCTAGAACCTGGAGGTGGCCTAGAACCCGGGGGTGGCCTAGAACCCGGGGGTGGCCTAGAACCCGGGGTGGCCTAGAATCCGGGGTGGCCTAGAACCCGCGGGTGGCCTAGAACCCGGGGGTGGCTTAGAACCTGCGGGTGGACTAGAATCCGGGGTGGCCCAGAACCCGGGGAGGCCTAGAAGAGGTGGCGTAGAACCCGGGGGTGGCCTAGAACCCGGGGGTGGCGTAGAACCCGGGGTGGCCTAGAATCCGGGGTGGCCTAGAACCCGCGGGTGGCCTAGAACCCGGGGGTGGCTTAGAACCTGGGGGTGGACTAGAATCCGGGGTGGCCTAGAACCCGGGGAGGCCTAGAACCCGGGGTTGGCCCAGAAACTGGGGCGTCTTAGAACCTGGGGCAAACCTGATTGTCTTATAGATTGACCTAAGCTTACATTTCAAGGTACATTTGTGTTAATGCTGTTCTAAAGCATGCGTAGCTAGAAGTACATAGACATATCCTAACAGATTAGAGTTGCATGTTCATTGCAGGTTCCCATGACAAACCTTGTTTGACAAACCTTGTTTGACAAACCTTGTTTTCACACTTGTAATTAGATAATATTAATGATCAATGAATGCCTACTTGGTCTACTTTGTCTATGTATCATACTTAATCTACTAAACCTTCTCAGTCTACTTAGTCTACTCAGCCTACTTTAGCTACTTAACCTACTTAGCCTACTTGCCTACTTAGCCTACTTGCCTACTTAGCATACCTTAATACTAGTTATTTGAACACTGTATCCCCAACCTTGCCTGTCAATGCATTTTTTGTTGATAGAAATACTTTTACGATATTGAACGGTGTAATTATAGTGCGTGTATTAATTATAGACAGTGCATACTTGGTAGTGTCATTAGCACTGTATCAGTAGCACTGTTCAGAAGTATTAACGCTGATGAGAGTCAATGTCATGGATCATATAGGTGTCAATGCCATGGTCATAAAATAACGCAGCTTAAGACAAACTATAATAAAATGACATGACTTTTGATGTAAAAATGTGTCAACTTAATTTCCTTGTAAGAGTCCGTGCTTCAAAGAACTGAAGCTGTTTTCCCCTGAATTCTTTACCAAGAAAACTACACCAACGCCTCGGACATAACATAATGGGAAAAATAACATAAACAAATGCCCCCCCCCCCACCTTGGCCAGCTATCAGCCGGCAGTAAACTGTGGCTTGCTGTTACCGCATGGGCTGACCGAACCCCAATTAACATTGGCTTGTCACCGTCTGTCATTATTTGTCAAAACTTTGCCGGCTATAACCCCCGGAATACGGGACCGGGTCCGGTTTGTAGTGGGGACAATTCATTATGAGATCAGCCGTAAAATCGATCGGTTGATGGTGCTTGCCGGCACCACTGCCGGTCTAATCATGTACACACACAGGGAGCGCAATATTTTATTTTTTTTTGGGGGGGGGGGGTTGGTGGGGGGGGGAGGGGGGTGGCAACATGCATATTTAATTGTTTCATGGTTGATAGCATCGGTTAAATTTTGCTTGGTACAAGGGGGATCCATTAGGTAAGTGGGGACAATTCATTATGAGAACAGCCGTAAAATCGATCGGTTGAGGGTGCTTGCCGGCACCACTGCCGGTCTAATCATGTACACACACAGGGAGCGCAATATTTTATTTTTTTTTGGGGGGGGGGGTTGGTGGGGGGTGGAGGTGGGTGGCAACATGCATATTTAATTGTTTCATGGTTGATAGCATCGGTTAAATTTTGCTTGGTACAAGGGGGATCCATTAGGTGACCTATAATGCAAGTGTTGAACTCTAGGTGACCTACACAAGCGTTGAACACCAGATCATCAGATGTAAATATGGTGTTACAGTCGCATCTAAGCGTGATATCATTAATGTCATTGTTTAAATAAGTGCAGTGTGTTAATAATAAAGAGGTTATGCTCTTTCATTGTTGTCGGTGGTTCAGTTGTACATACAACTTTTTTTACATACAACTTTTGTACATACAACTTTTTTACATACAACTTTTGTACATACAACTTTTTTACATACACCTTTTGTACATATAGCTTTTATACATACACCTTTGTACATACAATTTTTGTACATACACCTTTTGAACATACAACTTTTTTTTGCATACAACTTTTGTACATAAAACAATTTTACATCAAACTGTTGTATATAACATTGTTTCATTTACACACAACTGTTGTGTCAAGCCGTTTTTCTAGTTTGAATCGACTTTGACAATGTGACTATATGAGTATGTGACTATGTGAGTATGTGACTATGTGAGTATGTGACTATGTGAGTATGTGACTATGTGAGTATGTGACTATGTGAGTATGTGACTATGTGAGTATGTGACTATGTGAGTATGTGACTATGTGAGTATGTGACAATTTGACCATGTGAGTATATGACTATGTGAGTATATGACAATTTGACAATGTGACTATGTGACTATTATTTCAAATTCGTTCATTTCCTTTGACCTTTCATAAACTTGTTTGACGTCTGCCTTCGCAATAGTTAGGTCAATGTTGTGTCAATGTTGTGTCAATGTTGTGTCAATGTTGTGTCAATGTTGTGTCAATGTTACCTGCGTTTAAATAAATATTTGTGCTATTCATTCGTAGTTTTTACACTGATAATTATACATCGTGTTTGTACATCGTGTTTGTACGTCGCGTGTGTACATCTTGTTTGTCTATAGTTTTTAAATATAACTTTACGTTCAACAACTGATCCTTCAAACAAAGAAATGAAGTCCAACAATTTAAAAACAACGCCAGCCTACAATGAAGTCCACATTTATAACCAGCTTACAATTAACTACTTATTAACTACCAGCTTAATATTAACTCCACATTTATAACTTGCTTAGGATTAAATCCACATTTATAACTTTTTAAACATATTAACTTTTATATTGTTAGATTTGAATGTTATGTCAATATGGAAATAAGTATGTATTATAAAGAATTCTTTAATATCTTGACTTTCACAGACCTTTAAGATTTTACCAGTGATAGAAACAGTGCAAGTTAGCGAGTGATAGAAATAGTGTAACTTAGCCTGTGATAGAAATAGTGTAACTTAGCATGTGATAGAAATAGTGTAATTTAGCCAGTGATAGAGATAGTGTAACTTAGCCAGTGATAGAAACAGTGTAACTTAGCCAGTGATAGAAATAGTGTAACTTAGCCAGTGATAGAAATAGTGTAACTTAGCCAGTGATAGAAATAAAGTAACTTAGCCAGTGATAGAAATAAAGTAACTTAGACAGTGATAGAAATAGTGTAACTTAGCCAGTGATAGAAATAAAGTAACTTAGACAGTGATAGATATAGTGTAACTTAGCCAGTGATAGAAATAAAGTAATTTAGACAGTGATAGAAATAGTGTAACTTAGCCAGTGATAGAAATAAAGTAACTTAGCCAGTGATAGAAACAGTGAAACTTAGCCAGTGATAGAAATAAAGTAACTTAGACAGTGATAGAAATAGTGTAACTTAGCCAGTGATAGAAATAAAGTAACTTAGCCAGTGATAGAAACAGTGAAACTTAGCCAGTGATAGAAACAATGAAACTTATCCGTTTGAAGTTGTTGCTAACGCAAAAAATCAGTGTGTAGTAATAGTTGTCAAGCCATCATCCCACAATTCGCTGACTGTTTGTGGCAGATAACTTAGCGGAACAATCTACTGATGGGTTTCGAAGGTTTGGGAAGTTGAGGAAAAAGTATTTTATGATATCGGTCCAGGATTTGTGATGGCAATATCTCATTTCAACACCAAGGGAATGTGATATTTATACGGTACGTCTAAAAAGGTCTCTACAGAATGTGATATTTGTACGGGTCGGCTAACAAGGTCTCTACAGAATGTGATATTTGTACGGGACGGTTAACAAGGTCTCTACATAATGTGACATTTGTACGGGACGGCTAACAAGATCTCTACAGAATGTGACATTTGTACGGGACGGATAACAAGATCTCTACAGAATGTGACAGTAGTACGAGACAGACATTAATATAACATATCATGAAAAGAATAGTTCAAAAAGAAAACAATGGTACTCGCCTACAATAGACATCCATGGATAGAATGATGGCGGCTCCGTGTCTGCTGCTACGCCTACGGCCTTCGTACACGGAGACAGAGTGTCTGTCCTGTTCTGTTGGGGCATACAGTTAGTGCCCACCTGGGCCTCCATACCATCCCCAAAGCGCATTCCCATGTTCATGTTGGGGTAAAACGTGGGTCGGGACCCCTGGAGCCCCATTCTTAGATCGTGGTGGTTCCGATGCTGTTGCTGTAACGCTTCCATACGACAGGCATCGGCGTTGTACGCCCCCATGTAGTAACGGGGGTTCCTGTAGCCCCCGGTGGGGCAGATCTCCGGGATGTTGAGAAAGTGCTCCATGTAGCCGCCGCCGCCATCCATCACCCCACCCATGCCGTGCATGACATTGTCTTCGCCACCTACTGGCCCCCGAGGGGTCGTGGGGACCCCGTGAGTACCCGAATGACGTAGAGGTAGGTATGAACTCATGGTGCTGCCCCTGTGACAGTCCCCTCCGTATAGGGACGCCGTGATGTCGACGCCGCCGCTGGGAGGGCTGAACCCCGACTCGGCTAAAACACTGGCGTTGACGTAGTCCTGGCGGCCGTAGTTAATCGGATTAGGATTAAGATTGAGATTATTGCCGAAGTTGATGTTGTGTATGTTTGTGGTGCCGTCGGTGATGGTCCTGTGATGTCCCTGCAGATCACCTTGAGAATTACGATCCTCGGGTGCGCCGTGAGAATAGCCCGGCCTGTAACTGGCCCCTGAAACCATCAATATAGAGATGAAATAATTTTTACCACCGACAAAATCATTTGAAGAGAGCCGGCTAAGAATGGAGGCGACTATAAAAGACGCTTTTACGCATTTTACGGTACTTGGAGGCACCAGAACTACATGCGCGCGCTTCCGATGAGGGATAAACCACGACGTCTGCCCATTAACCAATCACAGACCTCCTCGCGTGACCCGGCGTGACCCGGACTTAGATTTGGCCTCGCGCATGTAAAAATCGAGTGCCTGGGCGGGTCTTAGCGCGGGAGTGACAGATTTGACGCGAATCCCCTGATAAGCCGCGAAGACAGGAATGGGCTGTGCGAATTTAGATGTGTCCAGGACCCTCCCTCACCTCTCCTCCCCCGTGTCAGGCTGCCGAGGGTCGAAATGCTATCTGTTTTCATCGATTTTTCTACCGCCTGCTCTCCCACCACAATGCCAGCACGTGTTCTTCTTTGAGAAGAAACCATACTGAGACTTGCGATCTTCGGCTTTTAATTTATGGAACCAAGAACCGTAAGCAACTACTGCAGAGTTCTTTTCCCCTTGTTTTTGTGGGGATTGCTTCAAGTATATTCAAGAATTTAGCGCAAGTTTTGGGGACATGTGGGTTGGGGGGGGGGGAAGGTATGCAATAATTGATAATACAAAAAGCACAGGCAGTGGGACAATGTCAGTGACAGTGTGTGATTTCGTCATGGCTGTCTTCTTAGAGCTTGGAGTTTACACGCTAACATCGGACGGCTGAGCTCAGATCTCGACATTGGATTTATAGTTGAAAATAGGGTGTTTTTTTTAATTTTAATTTAAAAACTTTGCCAAATAGATCTTTAAAAATAATTTGAAAATGAAATCAAAATGTTGGAAATAAAAGTCTAAAAATGAAAATAAGCTCTTGTCAAGTTCATTTCAAGTTGTAACCTTCTGCCCAAATTTCTTTTGAAACGTGTTGGACACACATTTGGTGTCGGCTGCGCATAACCACTTCGTTTGGTGTCTTCAAATCTCAAAGGTTTTCGGGGGTTCTCTTGGGGCATACCTTTTTTAAATTTTTTTTTTGTTCATTAATTGTAGCAGTTTTTGTTCATTAATTGTAGCAGTTTTTGTTCATTAATTGTAGCAGTTTTTGTTCATTAATTGTAGCAGTTTTTGTTCATTAATTGTAGCAGTTTTTGTTCATTAATTGTAGCAGTTTTTGTTCATTAATTGTAGCAGTTTTTGTTCATTAATTGTAGCAGTTTTTGTTCATTAATTGTAGCAGTTTTTGTTCATTAATTGTAGCAGTTTTTGTTCATTAATTGTAGCAGTTTTTGTTCATTAATTGTAGCAGTTTTTGTTCATTAATTGTAGCAGTTTTTGTTCATTAATTGTAGCAGTTTTTGTTCATTAATTGTAGCAGTTTTTGTTCACTAATTGTAGCAGTTTTTGTTCATTAATTGTAGCAGTTTTTGTTCATTAATTGTAGCAGTTTTTTTTGAATAATAATATCAAGTTTTCTTTTGAACTTGTTTGTGGGCTACTAATTGTAATCGATTTTTTTTTCAAATTTGGCACATTGTAGTATAGCAGTTCAATGAAATGTAACAGATTTGTAATTAAGATGATATAGATTGATTAGCTACATTCACTATTTTAATGTAATAGCTACTACATTCACTATTTAAATGTGATAGCTACTACATTCACTATTTAAATGTGATAGCTACTACATTCACTATTTAAATGTGATAGCTACTACATTCACTATTTAAATGCGATAGCTACTACATTCACTATTTAAATGCGATAGCTACTACATTAACTATTTAAATGCGATAGCTACTACATTCACTATTTAAATGTGATAGCTACTACATTCACTATTTAAATGTGATAGCTACTACATTCACTATTTAAATGTGATAGCTACTACATTCACTATTTAAATGTGATAGCTACTACATTTAAACTGTTACCAAGAAGAAACAAAAATATAGGGCACTGCCATAAATACTTACATTTCAATTTAAAATATAATTGTAGCATATTCGAGGCCATTCCGTACTGAGTGGGTCTAAGTCTAGTATTTTTCGAGTAGGCCACTCAGTTACTATGGCAACTAAAATAAAACATTGTTTATCCAGACTAATAGTCAAGGAGTCAGAAGTAATTTGTCATGACAGGTCAAATGCCACAATTCATCAAGTCATGTGTCATTATAAATCAATTGTCACACTGCATCAAGTCATGTGTCATTATAAATCAATTGTCACACTGCATCTAGTCATAGGTCATTACAAGTTAATTGTCACACTGCATTAAGTCATGTGTCATTACAAGTCAATTGTCACACTGCATCAAGTCATGTGTCATTACAAGTCAATTGTCACACCGCATCAAGTCATGTGATATGCAGCACTACACTATTGAACGACGAGCCTCTATTCATTTCTCTGGACACTCAACCTTGTAAAGTAAATCTAATTATAGCCCTCCAGACAATGGCAGCGGCGATGCGTGAAGTTCCAATCTACTAAAGTTACTTCACGAATTGCTTTCGAATAACGCCCTTTCAAAGAACTATACACTTTGATCACGCCCCTCAACTATATTAATCTTAAAATCCCCCCCCCCCCGACCAAACCCACTTTTACACCGCAGATTTATTACATTCATATTTCAATTGAGACTATTTCCGTAAAACAAAGAAAATATTACGCAATAAGCGGACATGCGATATATTTTAAAGAATCCCATTTAGCGCAGTTTTCGGGAATTTTATGAAGTGAAATCAGCGCCTTCTGGTGGCGATAGTGGCATTGTTACTTAGAGAATTCTCTATTCTGATCATAATATTGTCGTCTGGCCAGAACTGCTAAAATTATGAGACTTGTAACCAACTAATATATATTTAACTTAATATAGTTCCCTGACACTTGCTTCTGTCCACTTATGTTGTGCTTTCGATGTGAATGTCGGCGAGAGATTTTCATTAAGAATGACGTCATCGTGAAGCTATCTATCTAGCCATTATCTTTTAGATGTATAGTGGCCTGTGTTGTTTATGGTTGCAATGTATGAAAGACTTAGAATGGGTATTCTTGTATGTAGTTTTGTAAAGTTGAATTTTGTACTTCAATAAAGTTGAGTTACATTATTGGTGTTAGCAACAGAGTAAACTTCTTTGTATTGGTGCTTTAGCTTACATTGGAAAATGTCGCAAAATTTGGAAAATGTAGTATAAATTTAAATAGGTAGTATAAATTGGAATAGTTAGTACACTTTGGAATATGTATTTGGAACTCTTTAGTTTGAAGAGGATTATTTTTAAAAAAAATGAAAATCGCATATATCTACTTTTTGTAAAAATAGCTAGTGAAAATAATATCAACACATTGATATCATAACAATTTGATATCACAACACATTGATATCACAACACATTGATATCACAACACATTGATATCACAACATATTGATATCACAACACATTGATATCACAACACATTGATATCACAACACATTGATATTATAATGTTTTTTTATTACAAAACATAGATGTCACAGCAAATTAATGATATTGCAAAAAATTATTGCTGTTATACATGATTTATCATAATAACTGAAGTTTTAAAATTTTTGTATGTATGAATTTTTATAATATAGACAACTTTTATATGCTTATAAAAATTGGTAAAATTGTGAATGACGCGAGAGATTGTGGATGACGCGAGAGATTGTGGATGACGCGAGAGATTATGGATGATGCGAGAGACTGTGGATGACGCGAGAGATTGTGGATGACGTGAGAGATTGTGGATGACGCGAGAGATTATGGATGACGCGAGAGATTGTGGATGACGCGAGAGATTGTGGATGACTCGAGAGATTGTGGATGACGCGAGAGATTATGGATGATGCTAGAGATTGTGGATGAAGCGAGAGATTGTGGATGACGCGAGAGATTGTGGATGAC
>CAXITT010000031.1:1051035-1071235 GCA_964033795.1 Lymnaea stagnalis
GGGTTCGTGCATGCCAGTGGGGTAGCTAGGGTTAGTGCGACCCAGTGGCGTAGCTAGGGTTAGTGCAACCCAGTGGCGTAGCTAGGGTTAGTGCAACCCAGTGGCGTAGCTAGGGTTAGTGCAACCCAGTGGCGTAGCTAGGGTTAGTGCTACCCAGTGTTTTAGCAAGAGTAATTGCCACCCAGTCGTTTGTCTAGGGTTAGTTCAACCAAGGGACGTAGCTATGGTAAGTGCAACCCAGTGGTGTAGCTAGGGCTAGTGCCCCCAAGGGAAGTAGCTAGGGTTAGTGCCACCAAGGGACGTAGCTAGGGTTAGTGCCACCGAGTGGTGTAGCTAGAGCTAGTGCCACCAAGGGATGTAGCTAGGGTTAGTGCCACCCAATGGTGTAGCTAGAGCTAGTGCCACCAAGGGACGTAGCTAGGGTTAGTGCATCCCAGTAACGTAGCTTGGACATAAAGTAATGGCTGGTACAGGAGATGTCTACCTGGTGGACATAAAGTAATGGCTGGTACAGGAGATGTCTACTTGATGGACATAAAGTAATGGCTGGTACAGGAGATGTCTACTTGATGGACATAAAGTAATGGCTGGTACATGAGATGTCTACTTGATGGACATAAAGTAATGGCTGGAACAGGAGATGTCTACTTGATGAACATAAAGAAATGGCTGGTACAGGAGATGTCTACTTGATGGACATAAAGTAATGGCTGGTACATGAGATGTCTACTAGATGGACATAAAGTTATGGCTGGTACAGGAGATGTCTACTTGATGGACATAAAGCAATGGCTGGTACAGGAGATGTCTACTTGATGGACATAAAGTAATAGCTGGTACATGAGATGTCTACTTGATGGACATAAAGTAATAGCTGGTACATGAGATGTCTACTTGATGGACATAAAGTAATAGCTGGTACATGAGATGTCTACTTGATGGACATAAAGTAATGGCTGGTACATGAGATGTCTACTTGATGGACATAAAGCAATGGCTGGTACAGGAGATGTCTACCTGATGGACATAAAGTAATAGCTGGTACATGAGATGTCTACTTGATGGACATAAAGTAATGGCTGGTGCAGGAGATGTCTACTTGATGGACATAAAGTAATGGCT
Organism: Lymnaea stagnalis; assembly: GCA_964033795.1. Taxonomy (NCBI): domain Eukaryota; kingdom Metazoa; phylum Mollusca; class Gastropoda; family Lymnaeidae; genus Lymnaea; species Lymnaea stagnalis. The sequence continues at coordinate 1,052,158 of CAXITT010000031.1, forward strand.
GGTACATGAGATGTCTACTTGATGGACATAAAGCAATGGCTGGTACAGGAGATGTCTACTTGATGGACATAAAGTAATGGCTGGTACAGGAGATGTCTACTTGATGGACATAAAGTAATGGCTGGTACATGAGATGTCTACTTGATGGACATAAAGTAATGGCTGGTACATGAGATGTCTACTTCATGGACATAAATTAATGGCTGGTACATGAGATGTCTACTTGATGGACATAAAGTAATGGCTGGTACATGAGATGTCTACTTGATGGACATAAAGTAATAGCTGGTACATGAGATGTCTACTTGATGGACATAAAGTAATAGCTGGTACATGAGATGTCTACTTGATGGACATAAAGCAATGGCTGGTACATGAGATGTCTACTTGATGGACATAAAGCAATGGCTGGTACATGAGATGTCTACTTGATGGACATAAAGCAATGGCTGGTACATGAGATGTCTACTTGATGGACATAAAGTAATGGCTGGTACATGAGATGTCTACTTGATGGACATAAAGCAATGGCTGGTACATGAGATGTCTACTTGATGGACATAAAGTAATGGCTGGTACATGAGATGTCTACTTGATGGACATAAAGCAATGGCTGGTACATGAGATGTCTACTTGATGGACATAAAGTAATGGCTGGTACATGAGATGTCTACTTGATGGACATGAAGTAATGGCTGGTACATGAGATGTCTACTTGATGGACATAAAGCAATGGCTGGTACATGAGATGTCTACTTGATGGACATAAAGTAATGGCTGGTACATGAGATGTCTACTTGATGGACATAAAGTAATGGCTGGTACATGAGATGTCTACTTGATGGACATGAAGTAATGGCTGGTACATGAGATGTCTACTTGATGGACATAAAGTAATGGCTGGTACATGAGATGTCTACTTGATGGACATAAAGCAATGGCTGGTACATGAGATGTCTACTTGATGGACATAAAGTAATGGCTGGTACATGAGATGTCTACTTGATGGACATAAAGTAATGGCTGGTACATGAGATGTCTACTTGATGGACATAAAGTAATGGCTGGTACATGAGATGTCTACTTGATGGACATGAAGTAATGGCTGGTGCAGGAGATGTCTACTTGATGGACATAAAGCAATGGCTGGTACAGGAGATGTCTACTTGATGGACATAAAGCAATGGCTGGTACATGAGATGTCTACTTGATGGACATAAAGTAATGGCTGGTACATGAGATGTCTACTTGATGGACATAAAGTAATGGCTGGTGCAGGAGATGTCTACTTGATGGACATGAAGCAATGGCTGGTACATGAGATGTCTACTTGATGGACATAAAGCAATGGCTGGTACATGAGATGTCTACTTGATGGACATAAAGTAATGGCTGGTACAGGAGATGTCTACTTGATGGACATAAAGTAATGGCTGGTACAGGAGATGTCTACTTGATGGACATAAAGTAATGGCTGGTACATGAGATGTCTATTTGATGGACATAAAGCAATGGCTGGTACAGGAGATGTCTACCTGATGGACATAAAGTAATAGCTGGTACATGAGATGTCTACTTGATGGACATAAAGTAATGGCTGGTACATGAGATGTCTACTTGATGGACATAAAGTAATGGCTGGTACATGAGATGTCTACTTGATGGACATAAAGTAATGGCTGGTACATGAGATGTCTACTTGATGGACATAAAGTAATGGCTGGTACATGAGATGTCTACTTGATGGACATAAAGTAATGGCTGGTACATGAGATGTCTACTTGATGGACATAAAGTAATGGCTGGTACATGAGATGTCTACTTGATGGACATAAAGTAATGGCTGGTACATGAGATGTCTACTTGATGGACATAAAGTAATGGCTGGTACATGAGATGTCTACTTGATGGACATAAAGTAATGGCTGGTACATGAGATGTCTACTTGATGGACATAAAGTAATGGCTGGTACATGAGATGTCTACTTGATGGACATAAAGTAATGGCTGGTACATGAGATGTCTACTTGATGGACATAAAGTAATGGCTGGTACATGAGATGTCTACTTGATGGACATAAAGTAATGGCTGGTACATGAGATGTCTACTTGATGGACATAAAGTAATGGCTGGTACATGAGATGTCTACTTGATGGACATAAAGTAATGGCTGGTACATGAGATGTCTACTTGATGGACATAAAGTAATGGCTGGTACATGAGATGTCTACTTGATGGACATAAAGTAATGGCTGGTACATGAGATGTCTACTTGATGGACATAAAGTAATGGCTGGTACATGAGATGTCTACTTGATGGACATAAAGTAATGGCTGGTACATGAGATGTCTACTTGATGGACATAAAGTAATGGCTGGTACAGGAGATGTCTACTTGATGGACATAAAGTAATGGCTGGTACATGAGATGTCTATTTGATGGACATAAAGCAATGGCTGGTACAGGAGATGTCTACCTGATGGACATAAAGTAATAGCTGGTACATGAGATGTCTACTTGATGGACATAAAGCAATGGCTGGTACAGGAGATGTCTACTTGATGGACATAAAGTAATAGCTGGTACATGAGATGTCTACTTGATGGACATAAAGCAATGGCTGGTACAGGAGATGTCTACTTGATGGACATAAAGTAATGGCTGGTACATGAGATGTCTACTTGATGGACATAAAGTAATGGCTGGTGCAGGAGATGTCTACTTGATGGACATAAAGTAATGGCTGGTACATGAGATGTCTACTTGATGGACATAAAGTAATAGCTGGTACAGGAGATGTCTACTTGATGGACATAAAGTAATGGCTGGTGCAGGAGATGTCTACTTGATGGACATGAAGTAATGGCTGGTGCAGGAGATGTCTACTTGATGGACATAAAGTAATGGCTGGTGCAGGAGATGTCTACTTGATGGACATGAAGTAATGGCTGGTGCAGGAGATGTCTACTTGATGGACATGAAGTAATGGCTGGTGCAGGAGATGTCTACTTGATGGACATGAAGTAATGGCTGGTGCAGGAGATGTCTACTTGATACACATAAAGTAATGGCTGGTACAGGAGATGTCTACTTGATGGACATGAATTAATGGCTGGTGCAGGAGATGTCTACTTGATGGACATGTAGTAATGGCTGGTGCAGGAGATGTCTACTTGATGGACATAACGTAATGGCTGGTGCAGGAGATGTCTACTTGATGGACATGAAGTAATGGCTGGTGCAGGAGATGTCTACTTGATGGACATGAAGTAATGGCTGGTTCAGGAGATGTCTACTTGATGGACATGAAGTAATGGCTGGTGCAGGAGATGTCTACTTGATGGACATAAAGTAATGGCTGGTACATGAGATATCTACTTGATGGACATGAAGTAATGGCTGGTGCAGGAGATGTCTACTTGATGGACATAAAGTAATGGCTGGTACAGGAGATGTCTACTTGATGGACATAAAGTAATGGCTGGTGCAGGAGATGTCTACTTGATAGACATGAAGTAATGGCTGGTTCAGGAGATGTCTACTTGATGGACATGAAGTAATGGCTGGTGCAGGAGATGTCTACTTGATGGACATGAAGTAATGGCTGGTGCAGGAGATGTCTACTTGATGGACATAAAGTAATGGCTGGTGCAGGAGATGTCTACTTTATGGACATGAAGTAATGGCTGGTGCAGGAGATGTCTACTTGATGGACACAAAGTAATGGCTGGTACATGAGATGTCTACTTGATGGACATAAAGTAATGGCTGGTACAGGAGATTTCTACTTGATGGACATAAAGTAATGGCTGGTGCAGGAGATGTCTACTTGATGGACATGAAGTAATGGCTGGTACATGAGATGTCTACTTGATGGACATAAAGTAATAGCTGGTACAGGAGATGTCTACTTGATGGACATAAAGTAATGGCTGGTACAGGAGATGTCTACTTGATGGACATAAAGTAATAGCTGGTACAGGAGATGTCTACTTGATGGACATAAAGTAATGGCTGGTACAGGAAAAGTCTACTTGATGGACATAAAGCAATGGCTGATACATGAGATATCTACTAGATGGACATAAAGTAATGGCTGGTGCAGGAGATGTCTACTTGATGGACATAAAGTAATGGCTGGTACAGGAGATGTCTACTTGATGGACATAAAGTAATGGCTGGTACAGGAGATGTCTACTTGATGGACTTAAATTATCTGGTACAGGAGATGTCTACATGAATGACTTAAACTATCTGGTACAGGAGATGTCTACCTGATGGACTTAAACTATCTGGTACAGGAGATGTCTACCTGATGGACTTATAGTATCTGGTACAGGAGATGTCTACCTGATGGACTTAAACTATCTGGTACAGGAGATGTCTACCTGATGGACTTAAAGTATCTGGTACAGGAGATGTCTTCCTCATGGACTTAAACTATCTGGTACAGGAGATGTCTACCTGATGGACTTAAAGTATCTGGTACAGGAGATGTCTACCTGATGGCCTTAAAGTATCTGGTACAGGTGATGTCTACCTGATGGCCTTAAAGTATCTGGTACAGGAGATGTCTACCTGATGGACTTAAAGTATCTGGTACAGGAGATGTCTACCTGATGGCCTTAAAGTATCTGGTACAGGAGATGTCTACCTGATGGACTTAAAGTATTCATCAATTCAATCTGTTCAATTATAATTGGTAGATGGCAACAAATGTCAGAGGCGGGACTTAACATTGCTGGGGCAAACCCAAATTGTAATTGTTGAGACCTTTCTACTTAGAAATTCACAAAGAAAGATCATATTCCACTGCATAGAGCTGCATGCATCAACCAAAAACATTCTCAAGAAATACACTTGTGACATATCTGTGTGCAGGGTCAGATTTTGGTTTAATGTTTATATGTTGAGTGAAGTAGATACATTGTATGATATTGATATAATGTTGATACAGACCAAAATACGATCAAGTTTTCATTAGATTTATTGAGACAATGATGTTTTTAGGACCTTATAATGAAAATGTGGCACTTTATGGTATACATGTAGGGACTTTATGGTATACATGTAAGGACTTTATGACATATAACAATTTGATCAGATGTCTCATATAATATCTTCTATGGCATTGCCTAGTCGACATTGTCTAGTTCTTATTGTTTCTTTATTTCTCCTGTCTGCCGAGGGTAGGCTCTTAGCCGAAACATTCTTATTTCAATGTCCTGTCTTTCTATTTCAAGCTTCCACAAACTTTGTTCTACTATTTGCTCCACAAATCTCGTTCTACTATTTGTTCCACAAATCTTGTTCTACTATTTGTTCCACAAACTTCGTTCTACAAACTTTGTTCTACTATTTGTTCCACAAACCTTGTTCTACTATTTGTTCATCAAACCTTGTTTTAAAATTTGTTCCACAAACTTTGTTCTACTATTTGTTCTACACATATTGTTCTACTATTTGTTCCACAAACTCTGTTCTACTATTTGTTCCATAAACCTTGTTCTACTATTTGTTCCACAAAACTTGTTCTACTATTTGTTCCTCAAACCTTGTTTTGCTATTTATTCACAAACCTTGTTTTTACACGTGTTCCACAAACTTTGTTCTAATCTTAGTTCCACAAACCTTGTTCTACTGTTTGTTCCACAAACCTTTTTCTACTGTTTGAACGAAATCCTACATGTATGATCTATCTTGTCTATCGGCCTTGTTACAGATCTCTGAACTAAGAAAACCAGGTTCCCCTTATTTGATTGTATTTAATTAAGTCTATTTCCTGCCAACCCATTCACTTGACAACCTGGACACCTCCTACTCCCACCCCCCCACCCCCGATAGCTTGTATCCTACTCCTATCACTTGCTTACCTTACCTCCATGTCCAGACTATCAAACCAGACCCAAATATTTACGAACATACCCGCCCCTACCCATCCTATTATAAACAGACGTCCGGGACAGCCAGCCCCAGCCCCCCTGGGCCCACCAGAGTGACGCTCCTTGAGTAAACCAACCGTCAAGACACCAAGGTGCAGTCAGCCGGTTACGCATTATTTACCTCATAAATCTCCCGAGCCGAGAGAGTGGTCTCCCTTGTAGCGAATTAGATTTGAATTTTTCCACCAATCCGTTCTCACGTCCAGCCCGTGACATCATTGTGCCGGATGAGGAGTCCAGGGAAACATTCAAACTCTATTTTCCCAATTTACTATAAGTATAGGACATTTGAGACAGTTCATTTGAGATAGGACATTTGACATAGGATATTTGAAATGGGACATTTGAGATAGGACATTTGAGATCACACAGGACATTGGAGATAGGCCATTTGAAATCATAAAGGACATTTGATATATGACATTTCAGATAGGACACTTAAGATAGAACATTTGAGATAGGACATTTGAGATCACACAGGAAATTTGAGCTAAGACATTTGAGATCGCACAGGACATTTGAGATAGACATTTGAGATCACACAGGACATTTGAGATACGATATTTGAGATACCACAGGACATTTGAGATATGACATTTCAGATCACACAGGACATTTGAGATATGACAATTGAGATGAACAGGACATTTGAGATATGACATTTGAGATCATATAGGACATTTGAGATAGGATATTTGAGATCACAGAGGACATTTAAGATAGGTCATTTGAGATCACACAGGACATTTAAGATAGGATATTTGAAATCACACATGACATTTAAGATAGGATATTTGAGATCACACAGGACATTTGAAAAATGACATTTGAAATCACACAGGACATTTGAAATCATACAGGACATTTGAGATCACACAGGACATTTGAAAATTGACATTTGAAATCATACAGGACATTTTGATATATGACATTTGAGATAGTACACTTGAGATAGAACATTTGAGATAGGAAATTCCAGATAGTACATTTGAGATTGGACATTGAGATCACAAAGGACATTTGAGATATGGCATTTGAGATAAACAGGTTATTTGACATATGACTTTTGAGGTCACACAGGAAATTTGAGATATGACATTTGAGATCACACAGGATATTTGAGATATGACATTTGAGATCACACAGGACATTTGAGATATGATATTTGAAATCACACAGGACATTTGAGATATGACATTTGAGATCCCACAGGACACTTGAGATATGCTATTCTAGAACCAGTTATGGCGAATAATAAACTAGTGAGTGTTAAAAAGAAAACCAGTTATGTTGAATGATAAACTAGTGAGTTTTTAAAAGAGAACCAGTTATGGTGAATGATAAACTAGAGAGTGTTAAAAAGAAAACCAGTTATGGTGAATGATAAACTAGTGAGTTTTAAAAAGAGAACCAGTTATGGTGAATGATAAACTAGAGAGTGTTAAAAAGAAAACCAGTTATGTTGAATGATAAACTAGTGAGTTTTAAAAAGAGAACCAGTTATGGTGAATGATAAACTAGAGAGTGTTAAAAAGAAAACCAGTTATGTTGAATGATAAACTAGTGAATTTTAAAAAGAGAACCAGTTATGGTGAATAATAAACTATTGAGCTTTAAAAAGAAAACCAGTTATGGTGAATGATAAACTAGTGAGTTTTAAAAAGAGAACCAGTTATGGTGAATGATAAACTATTGAGCTTTAAAAAGAGAACCAGTTATGGTGAATGATAAACTAGTGAGTGTTAAAAAGAGAACCAGTTATGTTGAATGATAAACTAGTGAGTGTTAAAAAGAGAATCAGTTATGGTGAAAGATAAACTAGTGAGTGTTAAAAAGAGAACCAGTTATGATGAATGATAAACTAGTGAGTGTTAAAAAGAGAACCAGTTATGGTGAATGATGAACTAGTGAGTGTTAAAAAGAGAACCAGTTATGGTGAAGGATGAACTAGTGAGTGTTAAAAAGAGAACCAGCTATGGTGAATGATAAACTAGTGAGTGTTAAAAAGAGAACCAGCTGTGGTGAAGGATAAACTAGTGAGTGTTTAAAAGAGAATCAGTTATGGTGAAAGATAAACTAGTGAGTGTTAAAAAGAGAATCAGTTATGGTGAAAGATAAACTAGTGAGTGTTAAAAAGAAAACCAGTTATGTTGAATGATAAACTAGTGAATTTTAAAAAGAGAACCAGTTATGGTGAATGATGAACTATTGAGCTTTAAAATGAGAACCAATTATGGTGAATGATGAACTAGTGAGTGTTAAAAAGAGAACCAGCTATGGTGAAGGATAAACTAGTGAGTTTTAAAAAGAGAACCAGTTATGGTGAATTATGAACTAGTGAGTGTTAAAAAGAGAATCAGTTATGGTGAATGATAAACTAGTGAGTGTTAAAAAGATAACCAGTTATGATGAATGATGAACTAGTGAGTGTTAAAAAGAGACTTAGTTATGGTGAATGATAAACTAGTGAGTGTTAAAAAGAGAATCAGTTATGGTGAATGATAAACTAGTGAGTGTTAAAAAGATAACCAGTTATGATGAATGATGAACTAGTGAGTGTTAAAAAGAGACTTAGTTATGGTGAATGATAAACTAGTGAGTGTTAAAAAGAGAATCAGTTATGGTGAATGATAAACTAGTGAGTGTTAAAAAGATAACCAGTTATGATGAATGATGAACTAGTGAGTGTTAAAAAGAGAATCAGTTATGGTGAATGATAAACTAGTGAGTGTTAAAAAGATAACCAGTTATGATGAATGATGAACTAGTGAGTGTTAAAAAGATACTTAGTTATGGTGAATGATTACATAATGAATGATATACTAAAAAATTAGTAAATTATTAGTTAATTTCATCATTAACTATTTAATGATTTTAAAGTGAATCATTAAATAGTTAATGATGAAATTGAATTATTGTAAAGTGACTTGTCAGTTAGTAAATCGCATTTATTTTACCTCTAGACGGATCACACACTGCTCATAGAGCATACAATACTTTTTTTTGGTCTAAACTTATTAAAGAGAACCATAAAGATCCATATCTCAAGTTAATTTTTTAAAACTCCCCAGAGATATCCATGGGATACAATAAAGTAGGATACAATAAAGTAGGATACAGTAAAGTTGCAGAGACCTGAGACCAACATGTTTCATAATTTAGAATACACTTATACTGTTTAAAAAAAAAACAAAAAAAACATTACTATACTGTTCCTACGCCCTGTATAGTGTTGCTACGCCCTGTGTAGTGTTGTTACGCCCTGTGTAGTGTACATAAGACGAGACAGTGGACAGCCTTGTCTCCATGACCTTAAATTCCCGGCGCAGCCTGCCCGAGCTGTCCTACAGTGCGACACTGAATGCCGTTGGCGCTCTTCACACTGAGGAACGATAACGAGGAGAAATGGGAAATCGATTCCTGGTTTGTTTGTTCCAGTAACACGATACCTTGTTGAGAGGACAATGCATGTCTTCATCGCTGTGGCCGACCGCTGGATGACTGCAGCACTAACAGATGGCGAACAATACGCGCTTGTAAAGTCAATCAAATGTTGCTAGTATTCGTTAAAAAAACAACAACAACAAAGAAAGAAACAAAACACATGCAAAAAACGAACCTAATATTCGCGTGCAAACAAACCTTTGGAATACCGAGCATGGCATGGAAGTCAACTCCCGAGCATGGCATGGAAGTCAACTCCCGAGCATTCTGTCATTTATATGTTTATATTATTGTAAAGAATGATCGATGGTGGAATGAAAAGATGCATGATCGTGAGACTGTCTGTTGATTCATAGGACCACCAGTCCCGCCCCCCCCCACACCTCGTTGCCCTAAACGGTCTGGAAACAGTTGGGCTCATGTCCGCATTGCCATCAGAACTTAAGATTCGATCTTAGCTGTCAAAGAAGTATCGACCGGCGAAAAAAATGATCGATGGTGGAAAGAAAAGATGCATGATCGTGAGACTGTCTGTTGATTCATAGGACCCCCAGCCCCGCCCCCCCCCCCACACCTCGTTGCCCTAAACGGTCTGGAAACAGTTGGGCTCATGTCCGCATTGCCATCAGAACTTAAGATTCGATCTTAGCTGTCAAAGAAGTATCGACCGGCGAAAAAAAAAAAAGTTAGGGGAAAAAGTAAACCATGGGAGCAACGACCTCCAGGTGCTCTTGTGGGCAGGCACGCCGCTGTCATCTCTGGTTCCGGCCTCATGGCCCTATTTCCTCTCCACCGTTATGAAAGTATCTTCCTTTGCTGGAGACGCTTTGCTGCCTTTCAGACAACTTGCTCTTTTCCACTCTGTTTTCCACTCTGTTGTCCACTCTTTTTTGCACTGTCATAAGGAGTCCAGCTGCTATGCTGGATAACGGCGACCTCAAGTGGCGCCCCGCACCATCACTCTTAACACCCTGACCTGTTATGCGTAAAATGATTGGATTAAATCTCGTATCCGGGCGCCATTTTATTTCTTCGAAGCATCGATCCGACAATTCTGCCAAAGTTAGCATTTCTCCAAAGTTACTATTTATACAGAGTTAGCATTTATCCAAATTTAGCATTTAATTCTGTAACAACCCATACATCCCCTAACAGATCCCTAAAAGCTAGGTAACAACTCCTCCCCCTCATAGATCCCTAACAGCTCCTAATAAATCCCTAAAAGCTCCCTAATAGCTCTCCAACAGATCCTTAAAAGCTCCATAATAGCTCCCTAAAAGCTCCCTAAAAGCTCCCTAACAGCTCCTTAAAAGCTCCCTAATAGCTCCCTAACAGATTCTTAAAAGCTCCCTAATAGCTCCCTAAAAGCTCCCTAACAGCTCCTTAAAAGCTCCCTAATAGCTCCCTAACAGATCCTTAAAAGCTCCCTAATAGCTCTCTAAAAGCTCACTAAAAGCTCTCTAACAGCTCCTTAAAAGCTCCCTAATAGCTCCCCAACAGCTCCTAAAAAGCTCCCTAATAGCTCCCTAACAGCTCCTTAAAAGCTCCCTAATAGCTCCCCAACAGCTCCTTAAAAGATCCCTAATAGCTCCCTAAAAGCTCCATAAAAGCTCCCTAAGCGCTCCTTAAAAGCTCCCTAATAGCTGCCTAAAAGCTCCCTAATAGCTCCTTAAAAGCTCCCTAATAGCTCCCTAACAGCTCTTTAAAAGCTCCCTAATAGCTCCCTAACAGCTCCTTATAAGCTCCCTAATAGCTCCCTAACAGCTCCTTAAAAGCTCCCTAATAGCTCCCTAACAGCTCATTAAAAGCTCTCTAATAGCTCCCTAACAGCTCCTTAAAAGCTCCCTAAAAGCTCCGTAATAGCTCCCTAAAAGCTCCCTAATAGCTCCCCAACAGCTCCTTAAAAGCTCCCTAATAGCTCCCTAAAAGCTCCATAAAAGCTCCCCAAGCGCTCCTTAAAAGCTCCCTAATAGCTGCCTAAAAGCTCCCTAATAGCTCCTTAAAAGCTCCCTAATAGCTCCCTAACAGCTCTTTAAAAGCTCCCTAATAGCTCCCTAACAGCTCCTTAAAAGCTCCCTAATAGCTCCCTAACAGCTCATTAAAAGCTCTCTAATAGCTCCCTAACAGCTCCTTAAAAGCTCCCTAATAGCTCGTTAAAAGCTCCATAATAGCTCCCTAACAGCTCCCTAAAAGCTACCTAATAGCTCCTTAAAAGCTCCATAATAGCTCCCTAATAGCTGCCAAACAGCTCCTTAAAAGCTCCCTAATAGCTCCCTAACAGCTCCTTAAAAGCTCCCTAATAGCTCCCTAATAGCTCCCTAAAAGCTCCCTAATAGCTCCTTAAAAGCTCCCTAATAGCTCCCTAACAGCTCCTTAAAAGCTCCCTAATAGCTCCCTAACAGCTCCCTAACAGCTCCTTAAAAGCTCCCTAATAGCTCCCTAACAGCTCCTTAAAAGCTCCCTAATAGCTCCATAACAGCTCCTTATAACCTCCCTAATAGCTCCCTAATAGCTCCCTAAAAGCTCCCTAATAGCTCCTTAAAAGCTCCCTAATAGCTCCCTAACAGCTCCTTAAAAGCTCTCTAATAGCTCCCTAACAGCTCCTTATAAGCCCCCTAATAGCTCCTTAATAGCTCCCTAATAGCTCCCTAACAGCTCCTTAAAAGCTCTCTAATAGCTCCCTAATAGCTCCTTAAAAGCTCTCTAATAGCTCCCTAACAGCTCCTTATAAGCCCCCTAATAGCTCCCTAATAGCTCCCTAATAGCTCCCTAATAGCTCCTTAAAAGCTCCCTAATAGCTCCCTAACAGCTCCTTAAAAGCTCTCTAACAGCTCCCTAATAGCTCCTTAAAAGCTCTCTAATAGCTCCCTAACAGCTCCTTAAAAGCTCCCTAATTGATCCCTAATAGCTCCTTAAAAGCTCCCTAATAGCTCCTTAAAAGCTCCCTAATAGCTCCCTAACAGCTCCTTAAAAGCTCCCTAATAGCTCCCTAACAGCTCCTTAAAAGCTCTCTAATAGCTCCCTAATAGCTCCTTATCAACCCTCCATAGATTCCTAACAGCCCCTTAATAGCCCTCTAATAACTACTTAACAGCTCTCCAATAGATCCTAAAAAGTTTTAAAAACCCCAAATAACCCTCTAATAGCCCCCCAACTACCCCCCCCCCCCAACAGTTCCCTACACCGGCTCCCTAATATGAACCACAAAAACATTTTACAAATACGAATCAACCATTTCATGGTACATTCATACGTTACACAAAGAATGAACACACCACCCAGGGTCACACTGCAGACACCTCATACATCTCACCCACCTACACACACAGGANCTAATATGAACCACAAAAACATTTTACAAATACGAATCAACCATTTCATGGCACATTCATACGTTACACAAAGAATGAACACACCACCCAGGGTCACACTGCAGACACCTCATACATCTCACCCACCTACACACACAGGATTAATGCACACACCATAAGTGTAACCCCCCCCCCCCCCACAACTCTACTCCATCCACAATAGCACACGTCTCACCTCCACCAACTCACACAAAACTCATCCACTATACCACGCAACACTAATCCAGCACCCCCTCAACACTAATCATCCTAGCCATCCCAACACTAATCCACACAACACTAATCCACACAACACTTATCCACCTACCCACACAACACTAATCCACCCACCTACTCAAAACTAATCCACCTAGCCACACAACACTAATCCACCTACCCACACAACACTAATCCACCTACCCACACATCACTAATCCACACAACACTAATCCACACAACACTAATCCACACAACACTAATCCATCTACCCACACAACACTTATCCACACAACACTAATGCACCTACCCACACAACACTAATCCACACAACACTAATGCACCTACCCACACAACACTAATCCATACAACACTAATCCACCTAGCCACACAACACTAATCCATACAACACTAATCCACCTAGCCACACAACACTAATCCACACAACACTAACCCACACAAGACTAATCCACACAACACTAATCCACATAACACTAATCAATCTACCCACAGAACACTAATCCACCTACCCACACAACGCTAATCCACACAACACTAACCACCTACCCACACAACACTAATACACACAACACTTATCCACACAACACTAATCCACCTACCCACACAACACTAATCCACCTACCCACACAACACTAATCATCCTACCCACACAACACTAATCCACCTACCCACACAACACTAATCCACCTACCCTCACAAACATAATCCACCTACCCACACAAACATAATCCACCTACCCACATAACACTAATCCACCTACCCACAAAACACTAATCCACCTACCCACACAACACTAATCCACCTACCCACACAAACCTAATCCACATACCCACACAACACTAATCCACCTACCCACACAACACTAATCCACCTACCCACACAAACATAATCCACCTACCCACACAAACATAATCCACCTACCCACAAAACACTAATCAACCTACCCACACACCACTAATCCACCTACCCACACACCACTAATCCACCTACCCACACACCACTAATCCACCAAACCACACCAGTTTATTGCACCCTACCCCACAAAACTTATCATCCCACCCAGAACACAACTAATCCACACGACACTAATCCATCTACCAGGTGACATCCCCAGACCCCCCAAGACAGGGGCAGGTATCATGTTCACTCAGCCATTGTATTCCTTGTGTCAGCACCATGTTGTCTCCCTTCTCCCTCCTGCCTCCTGATATCTCCCGGATCATTGGCCCCATCTCCTCCATTTATCGCACGTTCTGTGTGACGAGAGCGAAACCCTTCCACCTGGATCTTTCTCTCCTCCCCCCTCCCTTCCCCCCCCCCTCCCCCCCCCCCCCCCCCCCCCCCCGCGATATCACAATCTATCTCTTCTTACAAATCTGTAATTACATTAGGTTATATAGTCTGGCTGAGGAGCATGGGTAACAAAGACGATGTCGCAAGTCTATCTCTTTGATGAAATGACGTCACACTTCGCATCTGGGAGGTAGAAATTTTCAATAACTTGGCAACTTTCCCGGTGGACAAATTTAACACACGAAATATTTGTCTTTTTTAAAATTTTTGTACAAATCTGAGTAAGGAACATAGGCTACTTCGTGCCCAACCTCACACTGTGCACAACTCTTTTCGTGTCCGACCTAACACTGTGTACAAACCCTTTCGTGCCCAACCTCGCACTGTGCACAACCCCTTTCGTGCCCAACTTCGCACTATGCACAACCATTTTCGTGCCCAACCTCACACTGTGCACAACCACTTTCGTGCCCAACCTCGCACTGTGCACAACCATTTTCGTGCCCAAACTCACACTGTGCACAACCACTTTCGTGCCCAACCTCGCACTGTGCACAACCAATTTCGTGCCCAAACTAACACTGTGCACAACCCAATGCACAACCATTGTCGTGCCCAACCTCACACTGTGCACAACCACTTTCGTGCCCAACCTCGCACTGTGCACAACCATTTTCGTGCCCAACCTCACACTGTGCACAACCACTTTCGTGCCCAACTTCGCACTGTGCACAACCATTTTCGTGCCCAAACTCACAATGTGCACAACCCCTTTCGTGCCCAACCTCGCACTGTGCACAACCATTTTTGTGCCCAACCTCGCACTGCGCACAACCATTTTCGTGCCCAACCTCGCACTGTGCACATCCTCTTTCTTGTCCGACCTAACACGTGCCCCACATCAACGTGCCCACCCAATCTTTCCCCACCAGCGTCATGTAATATACCAGGCAGCTTTGGGATCCACTGAGGCATCTTTGATACCAGGCAGCTTTGGGATCCACTGAGGCATCTTTGATACCAGGCAGCTTTGTGATCTACCGAGGCATATTTGAAATCAGGCAGCTCTGGGATCCACTGTGGCAGGCAGCTTTGGGATCCACTGAGGCATATTTGATACCAGGCAGCTTTGGGATCCACTGACTCATATTTCATTATGAAAAAAACTCTGTAAAATGATGCACTGTTCTAGATACACAGAGGCGTAGCTAAAGGGTGGCAGAGATGTCCCTGTGCACCGGTCTAATTGTGGGCGCCAAGATGGTCTTTGATTTTATTGATCAAATTAAGATTTTTTTTTACGACTGCTTACTCGGAGGATCAGTGAATGAATGGGTTAGGGTTAGAGAATAAATGGGTAAGGGTTAGGGAAAGAATTGGTTAGGGTTAAGGAAAGAATGGGTTAGAGTCAGCGATTGAATGGGTTAGGGTTAGGGAAAGAATGGATTAGTGTTAGGGAAAGAATGGATTAGGGTTAGGGAATGAATGGGTTACGTTCGGGGAATGAATGGGTTAGGGTTAGGGAATAAATGGGTTAGGGTTAGGGAAAGAATGGGTTTGGTTTGGGAAAAGAATGGGTTAGGGTTAAGGAATGAATTGGTTTGGGCTAGGGAATAAATGAATGGGTTAGGGAATACATGGAGTAGGGTTAGGGAAAGAATGGGTTAGGGTTAGGAAAGAATGGGTTAGGGTCAGCGAATGAATAGGTTAGGGTTAGGGAAAGAATGGGTTAGGGTCATGGAAAAATGGGTTAGGGTTAGGGAATGAATGGGTTAGGGTTAGGGAAAGAATGGGTTAGGGTTAGGGAATGAATGGGTTAGGGCTAGGGGATGAATGGGTAAGGAAATAAATGGGTTAGAATTAGGGAAAGAATGGGTTAGGGTTAGGGAAAGAATGGGTTAGGGTTAAGGAAAGAATGGGTTAGAGTTAGGGAAAGAATGGGTTGGGGTTGGGGAATAAATGGGTTAGGGTTAGGGAATAAATGGTTTAGGGTCAGGGAATGAATTGGTTAGGGTCATTGAAAGAATGGGTTAGGGTTAGGGAATGAATGGGTTAGGGTTAGGGAAAGAATGGGTTAGGTTTAGGGAATAAATGGGTTAGGGAATGAATGGATTAGGGTTAGGGAAAGAATGTGTTAGGGTTAGTGAATGAATGGGTTAGGGTTAGTTAATAAATGTGTTAGGGTTAGGGAATGAATGGATTAGGTTTAGGGAAAGAATAGGTTAGGGTTAGGGAATGAATGGATTCGGGTTAGGGTTAGGGTTATTCAAGTTGTGGTTGTAATTAGAAATGTGTTGTATCGAAATTTAAGACGTGGAGGAAAAAGCTAGATTGACTTAAAATATTTATGAAAAGTTAAAAGCACCTTTTTAAGAATTTTAAAATCATGTAATTTTTTAAATATCAATAAAATCAGTCATAAGAATCGTAACTTCCGCCTCAAAACTATATGAATCAAACTTAAACTTAAAAATTAGTCAATAGAATTTACTTCGCTTTTGTTCGTGTGTTTTTTCTGGCCGATTGGCAAAATCTTGATCCCGTCATCATATCAAGCTGAAATTTGGCACATAGACTCTTTACCGATGACAGCACATTATTTCAAATGTTCAGCCCCCCCCCCCCCACAACCCGAACTCCCAAAATAAGTTTTCCTGTTTTTAAAGTGGTAGATTAAGAAAATAGGATGTCACCTATGCACGAAAAGAAAATTCCCAATAACTGCGCTAAATGAGATTCTAAAAAAAAAATCTATCGCAAGTGTGTTTGGTGCGTAGTAGTTGTCCAAATTGTTGGTGAAATCAGTCTGCGGTGAAAGGCGGGTGTGACGTTGAAGTATTAATATAAAATAAATAATTAAAATGCATTTAACGGATCTTTACAGAAATCCTTGGTTTCTAATGATGATTTCATGGTTTACAATATTTGGTTTCCATGGAGGGTTTATTTGTTTACAAACTTTGGTTTCCATGGATGGTTTATTTTTTAAAAATCTTTGGTTTCAAAAGATGGTTTAATTGTTACAATCTTTGGTTTATATAGATTAGTTCATTGTTTACAATCTTTGGTTTATATAGATTAGTTCATTGTTTACAATCTTTGGTTTATATAGATTGTTTCATTGTTTACAATCTTTGGTTTCAAGGGATGGTTTCATTGTTACAATCTTTGGTTTATATAGATTGTTTCATTGTTACAATCTTTGGTTTCAAGGGATGGTTTCATTGTTACAATCTTTGGTTTCAAGGGATGGTTTAATTGTTACAATCTTTGGTTTCAAGGGATGGTTTCATTGTTACAATCTTTGGTTTATATAGATTGTTTCATTGTTTACAATCTTTGGTTTATATAGATTGTTTCATTGTTTACAATCTTTGGTTTATATAGATTGTTTCATTGTTTACAATCTTTGGTTTATATAGATTGTTTCATTGTTTACAATCTTTGGTTTATATAGATTGTTTCATTGTTTACAATCTTTGGTTTATATAGATTGTTTCATTGTTTACAATCTTTGGTTTATATAGATTGTTTCATTGTTTACAATCTTTGGTTTATATAGATTGTTTCATTGTTTACAATCTTTGGTTTTAAGGGATGGTTTAATTGTTTACAATCTTTGGTTTATATAGATTGTTTCATTGTTTACAATCTTTGGTTTCAAGGGATTGTTTCATTGTTTACAATCTTTGGTTTCAAGGGATGGTTTAATTGTTTACAATCTTTCCTGGAAGCCTTCAGTAGTATCAAGCGTTACTTTGTGTCCCATCTTACGATAAGGTGACGTCGTAAAATACGTTTGACTTAAGACAATGTGGATGTGATGACACCCCGCTTAGTTTCCATTCCAATGAAAGAGCGGGAAAGATGATCTGGTGTAGGTTAGCCTTGCAACGGGTCGGTCAGGTCTGTTGCAAAGTAAAGACATTTAAAGCACAGGGTTTTTTTACATTTCATTTGTCTGCGTGGGGTTAATTCAGATGGGGTGGCGTGCAGGGTGGTGTGCAGTGTGGCGTGTAAGAGTGGTATGTAGTGGCAGCACGTTGGGTTGTCATGGAGAGGTGGCGTGTAAAGGTAGCCTGTAGGGCGGAGTTTGGAGTCGGAGTGTGGGGGATGGCATGTGTGCGTGTTGTGCTGGGTGCGCGGGTAAAAGTGGTGAGTAGGCTTGGCGTGTAGGGTTGACGTGTAGGGTTGACGTGTAGACATGGCGTGTAGGGATGGCGTGTGTGGTTGACGTGTGGGATGGCGTGTAGGGTTAGAGTGTAGGGATGGCGTGTAGGGATGGCGTGTAGGGTTAGAGTGTAGGGATGGCGTGTAGGGTTAGAGTGTAGGGATGGCGTGTAGGGTTACCGTGAAGGGATGGCGTGTAGGGATGGCGTGTAGGAGGGCGAGTAGGGAGGGCGTGTAGGGAGGGTGTGTAGGGATGGCGTTTAGGCTTGGCGTGTAGGCTTGGCGTGTAGGCTTGGCGTGTAGGCTTGGCGTGTAGGCTTGGTGTGTAGGGATGACATGTAGGGATGAAATGTAGAGTTAGCGTGTAGGGATCGCGTGTAAGGTTTGCGTGTAGGGATGGCGTGTAGGGTTAGCGTGTAGGGGTGGTGTGTAGGTTAACGTGTAGGGGTGGCGTTTAGGGATGGCGTGTAGGGGTGGCGTGTAGGGAGGGCGTGTACGGATGGCGTGTAGGGTTAGCGTGTCTGGATGGCGTGTAGGGATGGCGTGTAGGGAGGGCGAGTAGGGAGGGCGTGTAGGGAGGGCGGGTAGGGATGGCGTTGAGGGTTGGCGTGTAGGCTTGGGTTGTAGGGATGGCGTGGAG
>CAXITT010000031.1:1082516-1109130 GCA_964033795.1 Lymnaea stagnalis
AAAATTAACCGCACCCACTCTCCCTCTTTGGCAAAAATGGACCGCCCTCACCCCCCCCCCTCCCGGCAAAAATTAACAGCCCTCACTCTCACTCTTTGGCAACAATGGACAATCCCCGCTTCCCTTGACAAAATTGACTACCCACGCCCCCAAAATAAATTAATTTTTAAAAAGCACAACCATCAAGAAACACAACTACAAAATCAACCATGTCACGCAACATTGCTTTGTCTCCACCTAGTCAGGTGTCTGTCTGTGGTCGTCATGCGACTACTCCAGTGTCTGTGGTCGGTATGCGACTAATCCAGTGTCTGTGGTCGGTATGCGACTAATCCAGTGTCTGTTGTCGGTATGCTTCGTTCAGACAAGTGCTAAGCACGGGAAGATTGCTGAGGGTGCAGAGTTCAAATCTCTCCAACACAAACACCCAGAGACTACGTACACCAGGGGTCCCCTTCAGGGGTCCCCTCCTTAACAATAACCCAGTCAGTGCCACGGACCCAATGTGCTGACGGCTGACCACACAGACACCGGGCAACACTGGCCGCTGCTCGCGTCCACTCTCTCTGGTTACGCTCGGAGTCCAGGGCTCCGGATGCAGGCCAGCGACCAAAATGACCAGTCGATTTACGAGCGATGTCCGACAGGGGATGACCCGGGAACCATACGTCTGTCTAGTGGCCGCAAGACAAATTGTTTGAGTTTTATGCAAGAGAGTTCTATCTTACTTTGTGTACCACATGGATGTACGTGAAGAGAGTTGTATGTCATTTTTTGTACCACATCGCTGTACATGAAGAGAGTTGTATGTCATTTTTTGTACCACATCGCTGTACATGAAGAGAGTTCTATGTCATTTTTGTACCACATCGCTGTACATGAAGAGAGTTCTATGTCATTTTTTGTACCACATCGCTGTACATGAAGAGAGTTGTATGTCATTTTTTTTAACCACATCGCTGTACATGAAGAGAGTTGTATGACATTTTTTTTAACCACATCGCTGTACGTGAAGAGAGGAAACCATCATATTCCTACAGTTCAAGTTTATTTCTTAATATTTTTTGTTTTACTGAATAATCCAGTTCCATTGTTTTCATCATTATATTATTTTTAAAACAAACGAATGTTCCAAAATTGTATGATTCAATCTATATTGACATTGATCAACTATTCCATAGTTTGAAATAAATTATGAATAATATTATGGATTGTTTCGTTTTTTTTTTTATTTTTTATTTTCGACATTTTCTAAAAAGATACAAAACATACTATAATAGACTAGAAATAACCCAACATACAATGGATGCGGCAATCCGTGAAGTTCCCATCCACTACAGCTATACTTGACAAATCACGCGTTTAAATAACGTGCTTTCTAAAACGCACTGATTCATCTAAGATTTTTTTTCTTGCTGGCATAGTGAACACAGCGTTACTGCGATACAAAAATACATACAAACATATCTGGAAAAATCTTATTTGTGATTTTTTTGTGCACTTAACAAAGACATTATGTTACAACTGAAATTCTCGTGAACGATTTTCCCTAGCAATGATGTTGACATATTTGAAAAGGCTTTCTTGAAAGTGTAAATTCCGGTGGTCCCTTCATGGTCCCTCAAAGCCAAGGAGAAAATTTGAATAATGGTGGTTATCTACGACTGGAATGTCCAGTGGCTGACCAGGGTCGAGATAAGACCTTTTCGCTCTCGGACACCGTAAATTGGAATTATTCCGACCACTGGCTCAAAACAAGGAAATGACCATCGCGATAGAAAACCAATATCCCAAGGGCTACCAGGATTTTCGTTTCACAGCCAGGGGGGCAAAAAGCATTGAGACGTGTTCCTCTGCCCCCCATCACCCCCAACCTTATTATCAGCACCCTGACTTATTGAGGGGGGGGGGGAGGGGCTTAGAGAACAGAGTTTCGCTTTGTGCAAAGTCCGCGGAAACTTAATGCTGGAATACACTTTCTGTTGGATGAAAAGACTTGATCAGCTGACCAGCAATGATTTAGTCCAACAAAATTCATTGACCGCTATGCCCTTGACCTAGTCTCTACTGCAGTTTTAATAAATTGTTTTCTCTTTCATTTAGAATAAATGAAACACATTAAAAAGGCAACACATCATTTAAAGGAAACACAACATATTTTAAATGGAAAACAACATAATAATGTGACACATCATGTTATAAATGTAACACACCATATTACTATAAATTTAACACATCATATTAATGTAATACAACATATTATTACTAAATTCACAAGAAAATATTGGGAATCAATGAAAAAAATGAATTCAGAAAAATTGTATAAAATAATATTGCGTGACACGAAAGTTCCTAGTATGTAAGTTAAATATTGATCGTTGCCTTTTTTTTCTGAAATTGCTTCAAAAGAAAGACACAAGAAAAGTGTTTAATTTATATCTAAGGCTGCTGAAGCTGCTGATGCCGCTGCTGAAGTTGCTGATGCCGCTGCCGGTGCTGCTGTTGCTGATGCTGCTGATGCCGATGCTGATACTGCTGATGCTGCAGCTGCTGCTGATGCTGCAGCTGCTGCTGATGCTGCTGATTTTGCTGACCAGGATTATAAAGATTAGAGAACCGTTTTCCCATACATATATTAAAATGCAACTCTATGCTCACAAACATAGAACCATATCAGATATTTACATAGAAATAATTAAACCATCAAAGACGAATATCCCAAGTCATGCATGTTAAAATATTCAAATCCTTCCTTCTGGAAGAAAAGGGAAAAGGGCGGAAGGGAAAGCGTGCAGAAAGGGGGAAAAGCCCTACCGGAAGTGACGGGCGGAGCTGTTCCTGTTTATAACCACACGATCACTTTGAACTACGTCAAAGCAATCGATACCACTAATAATCATCATCAGCTCCTTAAAGGATGTATCGTAATCACCGGCTGTAAATTTTAACGGGATCGATGCTCAACCTGTCCGATTCCTGTCACAAAACCGGAAGCGATAAAATAAAGTCTTGTTCAGTTCTATTTTGGTGATTTCTGAAATCGTTCTTGTTTTTTAAGAAATGTTTCGCATAAAAAAAAAAAACAACATAAAAAAGCGACAACACACATACACAACACCAAATATCTCTGAATAATTCCAACACGCATGAATACAAGTCTTTGATAGCAGCTAATATAATTTAGGGAGCCGTCGTAAAGATCTGATGATAGAGGTAGCCATTGTATTTGAGCAGTCTATAAAGGTAATGTCTGTTCTATTTTCCTTGAAATAGACTGAGCTAATTATCAAAACTGAGTGAATTAGTTCTCAAAAGAGAGCGACCTACTTCTCTAAATATAGTGACCTATTGCTCTAAATAGAATGACCTAGTTCTCTTAATAGAGTGACCTAGTTCTCTAAACAACGTAATCTAGTTCTCTAAATAGAGTGACTTAATTCTCTAAATAGAGTTACAGAGCTCTGTAAATAGAGTGATCTAGTTCTCCGAGTAGAGTGACCAAGTTCTCTAAACAAAGTGGCCTGGTTCTTTAAATAGAGTGACATAGTTCTCTGAATAGAGTGACTTAGTTCTCTATTGAAGAAGTCATCAAAACACAACAGATCAAATCGTTGGACAGCCGCCGCATTAAACCATCTTTACTCATCCGGTATATTATCACTTTGTCCTTAAGATAAGTACATCCATGATATAAGATACACATATGATATAAGATGTGCACATCTATGATATGTTCATTCTTGAACGCCCTTCACCACACACATACACACGCACACATGAAACAAGCAAAACTACAAACATAACTACAAACATAACTACAAACATAACTACAAACATAACTACAAACATAACTACAAACATAACTACAAACATAGCTACAAACATACATACAAACATAACTACAAACATAACTACAAACATAACTACAAACATAACTACAAACATAACTACAAACATAACTACAAACATAACTACAAACATAGCTACAAACATACATACAAACATAACTACAAACATAACTACAAACATAACTACAAATATAACTACAAACATAATTACAAACATAACTACAAACATAACTACAAACATAACTACAAACATAGCTACAAACATAACTACAAACATAACTACAAACATAACTACAAAATAACTGCAAATATAACTACAAACATAACTAAAAACATAACTACAAACATAACTACAAACATAACTACAAACATAACTACAAACATAACTACAAACATAATTACAAACATAATTACAAACATAACTACAAACATAACTACAAACATAACTACACACATAACTACAAACATAATTACAAACATAACTACAAACATAACTACAAACATAACTACAAACATAACTACAAACATAACTACAAACAAAACTACAAACATAACTACAAACATAACTACAAACATAATTACAAACATAACTACAAACATAACTACAAACATAACTACAAACATAACTACAAACAAAACTACAACATAATTACAAACATAACTACAAACACAACTACAAACATAACTATAAACTGAACGACAAACGAAACTATAAAAAAACACTACAATGAAAATGTATTTAAAAAAACTACCTTGATAGATTAAATGATGACAGAAAGACTAACAAACACATCGTAAAGCATTATATTCCAGAATTATGAACTTTTCTAACGCACTTACAGTTATATTAAACCTTTCACCTGGTACCTAATGTGTGGGTCAATCTTACACCTGGTATCTAATATGTGAGTCAATCTTACACTTGGTATCTAATATGTAGGTCAATCTTCTAATATGTAGGTCAATCTTACACCTTGTATCTAATATTTTGGTCAATCTTACACCTGATATCTAATGTGTGGGTCAATATTAAACCTGGTATCCAATGTGTGGGTATATCTTACACCTGGTATCTAAAGTGTAGGTCAATCTTACACGTGGTATCTAATGTGTGGGTGAATCTTACACCTGGTATCTAATGTGTGGGTCAATCTTTCACCTGGTACCTTATGTGTGGGTCAATCTTACATCCGGTATCTAATATGTGTGTCAATCTTACACTTGGTATCTACTATGTAGGTCAATCTTCTAATATGTAGGTCAATCTTACACCTGGTATCTAATATGTGAGTCAATCTTACACATGATAAATAATGTGTGGGTCAATCTTAAACCTGATATCCAATGTGTGGGTCAAGCTTACACCTGGTATCTAAAGTGTAGATCAATCTTACACCTGGTATCTAATGTGTGGGTGAATCTTACACCTGGTATCTAATGTGTGGGTCAATCTTACACCTGGTATATAATGTGTAGGTCAATTTTACACCTGATATCTAATATGTGGGTCAATTTTACACTTGGGATCTAATATGTAGGTCAATCTTCTTATATGTGGGTCAATCTTACACCTGGTATCTAATATGTGGGTCAATCTTACACCTGATATCTAATGTGTGGGTCAATCTTACACTTGGTATCTAAAGTGTAGGCCAATCTTACACCTGGTTTCTAAAGTGTGGGTTAACCTTACACTTAATGAAACAAATCAAGGATAGATTAAATTAATTTAAACTATATGTAATCATATTTGGGATTATTATATCAATTCTCTTGAGATCAGTGCAGTGCTACATGCGTAGAAACCATCATTTAAATTTGATGATCAATAACATCACTCATGTCAATAACAAATAATGTCAGCCTTGTCACTGACAAACATCCCACCTCACAACATACATGTCATTGAAAGAAAACAAGTCGAATGATCCCAGTCATGACATACAAAGCTTTATAGCATCCCTGCCATTAACATATGCACCACAACATAGCATTCATGTCATTGTCAACACATCTTATCACCCCTGTTATTGACATATGTGTCAAGGTCATGACATCAGACGTAGTGTGTGTGTTTTGAATTTGTGACAAATGGGGTCAGTGAGCGAGGGTGAACGCTTGTCAGGTCACGGACGAGTGCAAGTTTGTGTGAACGGGCGTGAGATTGTCATTGTCAATGAGGGTCGAGAAGTGGGTATATAAAGGGGATGTGTCATAGTCAATGGGTCGTAATATGGTCACGGAGATAGAGTGACCTAGGAACTCTGAGCAGTCTGTGAGATAGTGTGTACGACTGAGAGGCGTATCTTTTTGAGATAGAGCCACTGTCAGATGTTTTGCTAAGTAGAATATTGTTATAGCTATGGATTCATGTCTCAACTCAATGTGAACCAGGTGGATGTTTCAATGCTGTCAGAAATAAACCCCTTATGAACCATGGAGCTTTAGTGTTGGTTGAACCAAACTGGTCCGTTGTATGACCGAGGAGTACACGCCGGCCCAACAGTCGTCAGCCGCATAAGACATCTAGACCGTGCGCTATTTGTATGAGCACTAATATTTGACATCAGGCAAACTATCGGACAATATGCATCACAACATAGCATCCTTGCCATTGATAAATGCACCGTAAAATAGCATTTCTGCCATTGACATATTATGCACCACAACATAGCATCCATGTCATTGACATATGCACCACAACATAGCATCCATGTCATTGACATATGCACCACAACATAGCATCCCTGTCATTGACATATGCAACACAACATAGCAGCCTTGTCATTGTCATATACACCACAACATAGCAGTCCTGCCATTGTCAACACATCATATCATCCATGTCACTGACACATACAACCCATCGTAGCATGCCAGTGATTGACATACAACATCCATCAAACCAGCTTCATCATCAAACTCCGATGGACGTAACCATTGAGCCGTTACTAAACAAAAGCTAAGCCATTTTTACCGACTGTTGACGGAAATTCGTCAAGCACATGGGCGGCGCATTGAATCTTCGCCGCTGCCTGAGTCCATGGCGTGGAAGGCCATCATGGAAATGAATTTTGGAGCGCCGAGATTCCGCAGAATAAATTAAATCATCTCGCCTGGCAGAGCTTAGGTCATGTTTGTTGCACAGACCGTGATGGAGAAAAACGGAGGAGGGCGCGTGGGTCGGGGGGGAGGGGAAGAGTAGGGGCGTTTTTTTGTTTCATTGTTCCAAAGAATAAATTAAATCATCTCGCCTGGCAGAGCTTAGGTCATGTTTGTTGCACAGACCGTGATGGAGAAAAACGGAGGAGGGCGCGTGGGTCGGGGGGGGGGGGAAGAGTAGGGGCGTTTTTTTGTTTCATTGTTCCATCTTGTGGTCGGTTATGGTGAACATTTTATTGTTATGTTTTCAAGTGAAGATCAAACCCTGGACAAGCTCTTGATGGACACGGACTTCAAGCGTGAGTCTTTGGCTGGGAAGAATATATAAATAAGTTATAATTTTTCTCAAGAATTTCAGATGTACGGACGAGGAGAGATCAAGATTCAGTACGAGCGTGATGATTGGTGGTTTCTTTCTGTTGTGTGTTTTTTATAATTTAAAATCAAACAAAATAATGAACACCATTAAATTAATCAACACCATCAATTTAATCAACACCATCAATTTAATCGACACCATCAATTTAATCGACACCATCAATTTAATGGACACCATCAATTTAATCGACACCATCAATTTAATCGCAACAATCGATTTATTCAATACAATCGCTACTGGCATTTTTCTTTTAAAATTATTTTTCAAAATGATTTTAAAATTGACGTAATCATTGTGTTTTGTAAAAATAGTTTTATGTAATCATGTGTTTTGTAATCTTTGCGTTTAGTACTCATGGTGTTATGTAATCATTATGTTATGTAAAGTTTTTATCATTTAATCATGTCATTATATAATCATTTAATTATGTAATCGTTGTGCTATATAATCTTTGTATTCTAACGATATTTTTTTTTGCCTTTGTTGCGTGACTGAAACTTGTTCAACAAGTTTTCTAGATCATCAATGTCCGTCTCTTTCCTTACATTTTATTTCATTCTCTTCCAAGGGATTAGACTTTTGGCCACTGCAACAAAAGGGGTTACATCTGAATCTGCTTGCTTGTAGACCCAACTACCGCCGCGGAGCAACATCCATTAGAAATAGTCCGGTCACGCAACGCGTCATTAGTCTCTTAATGATTTAATGAACGACTCGCTGGGCTCATGACCAGCAAGGGCGGTGAATTGTTGAGCTCACTTAGCCAGAGTTACATTTCTGTCACTGGAGCTATTTATAATCTCGTGTCTGAAGGTGGAGTTTGATGACTTCTTAACCACCTCGTCATTCCACCCACTAGCACGTGTAGAAATAAACAATGAAGAGTTGCTTGACTGGGACATGACGAGATTTCATCACGAGATATCAATAAATATCATCAAGATGTATCATCAGAGAAATCATTAATATTTTAAACCTCGTTTTCATGCTGGTGCAGGAGCTCTCAAACATTTACAATGCACCACCACCCAGAACACCTCGACCCGCAAATCCTCTACATCTTTCAAAACATTTACCCTCAACACACCCCCACCCACTCCTATTATGACTCGAGTTAAAAAGCTAAATCCTTCCCACATTTGGTCAGCAAACATTGAGACATGGCTGCTGTTGGTAAGCAAACATTGAAACGTGGCTGCTGTTGGTCAGCAAATATTGAGACATGGCTGCTATTGGTAAGCAAACATTGAAACGTGGCTGCTGTTGGTCAGCAAATATTGAGACATGGCTGCTGTTGGTAAGCAAACATTGAAACGTAGCTGCTGTTGGTCAGCAAATATTGAGACATGGCTGCTGTTGGTCAGCAAACATTGAGACATGGCTGCTGTTGGTCAGCAAACATTGACACATGGCTGCTGTTGGTCAGCAAACATTGAGACATGGCTGCTGTTGGTCAGCAAACATTGAGACATGGCTGCTGTTTAAACATTGAAGATACCTTCAAAAACATAATTATTTCAAAAGGTCTTCTTCTTCTTCTATATCTTAAGGGCCCACGATCAATTTATTGATCATTTTGGCTCCTATGCATGTAGATGGGATTTGCAATGTTTCTGTTACTGGTGGTGATGAGGAGATCATGCACTAGGGGTTTGAAGGCTTGAGGCAATATACACAAATGTGTCTAGTGTTGTCGCCTCAACCATTTTTTTTGAAAGATTGTTCCAGTCCCTGATTGTCTTGGGCAGGAATGAGCAGCACCTATACTGGCTTCTTGCTGGTATGAGCCTGAATTGCCTGTCATGGCCTCGTCGCTGTCTATGGGGGAGAGGGACGAGTTTCTGTTTCATACTGGAGCAGTGGACCAGCCCATTATTTATCTTGTACATCATGGAGAGCCTGGATTGTCGTCGTCGTTTCTCCAATGGTGACCAGCCCAGTGTTTTCAGAATTCTGCCAACACTAGAGGTATTCCTGTAGCGGTTTGTTAAATGTGCTGTAATAAGATCAACACGAGGTCTATTAAATTGGCTGTAATATGATCACCAAAATGTCTATTAAATGTGCTGTATTAAGATCAACAAGAGGTCTATTAAATTGGCTATAATATGATCACCAAAATGTCTATTAAATGTGCTGTATTAAGATCAACAAGAGGTCTATTAAATTGGCTGTAATATGATCACCAAAATGTCTATTAAATGTGCTGTAATAAGATCAACAAGAGGTCTATTAAATTGGCTGTAATATGATCACCAAAATGTCTATTAAATGTGCTGTAATAAGATCAATAAGAGGTCTATTAAATGTGCTGTATTAAGATCACCAACAGGTCTATTGAAACTGCTGTAATATGATCCCCAAAAGGTCTATTACATGTTCTGTGTACATGTTGGTGTAGCTTGAACTCATTGTGTACATGTTGGTGTGGCTTGAACTCATTGCATATTGGTTGGAGTATTTTTTTTTATATTGTATACCTTTAAGTGTATTTTGAATTCATTGTAGACCAGTTGGTTTTGGTTTAAACTCATTGTATACCTGTTGGTGTAGTTTAAAACCATTGTATACCTGTTTGTGTAGTTTGAAATCATTGTATACCTGTTGGTGTGGTTTAACCTCAGTGTATACCTGTGGGTGTAGTTTGAACTTTTTCAAATAAATAACTAAAAAATAAAAAACATAGATGCTCGTGATGTTGTTGCTTCAAAAATGGATTTGCCCTCTTGCACCCCCTGTCACTGAATCCCGCTCCAACAGGGGCTTAGAGCCCTTGTTACTGCCTCCCACCCCACCAAGATTTGAGAGCCTCTGTACCCCCCCTCCACTTCTACCCCTCCCATCTTTCCCGCCTTCCTTGTGTTTATAACTAACCGCCACCGAGCTACACAGCGACAAGCGTAAAAATGACTCGATAGAAATAAAATGGAAAGACAGAAGTTTATGGGTAAATAATGATCATCTTGTGGATGTGTGAACCTTATTCCGGCCTCTAAGATAAACAGTAACCAATGGTGTAAGGTGCCACCCCACCGGCCAACTCCGGGAGCCGCTAATGTGGGGCCCGACGGGGGTGCTGGCCACGTGATGGGACTATAATGGAGGCCGCGGCAGAGGGATCACTCATGTCGATCATCACGCGGTAGAGTTTCAAAGAGAGATTTTGAAAATAAGTTAAGGCGGGCTGGAACAAGTTGAACCATTTTTTTTGTGTGTCTCTTAAAACAACACCAGCCAAAGGGAAAACCCCTAGTGTGCACACTTTTTGGATGTAACCGAAAAAGTTTGGTGCGCAAACATTGTTGTTGTTCAACCTCTGTTCTCTGTTCATTTGTTTGGTTCAGATGGTTTGGTCAATAAAACTATCTGCTAACATTCAGAGAAAATAAATACCCAGTAATTATGATGGAGCGGTTTTGTAACAGACAACGGAGAATTTCCGCTGCCGACGTGCTATACAACAAAGATTCACAACATGATGTAGTGAGTTGTGAAGATTAACTTTACATTCAGTCATACTGAAAACAAACCATTAACATTTGCACATTTTTCTGAAGGAAAAAAAAACTGCCAGGACTAGATTATGACGTCATGTTTGTATCCCCATCAGAAGCCAGAGATGCGCCAGTAACAGCTGTTGCCTTTAAATTTTCCCTCAAACATTTTTTTTTTATTTATAAGAATAAGATATTCTAATTAGAACAAGCAGTTCATGGTAACTACATTCAGTGGAACTATGAACTTTATTTATGAAACTGTCAGACCCCATACCAATGGGTTATTTCCTAACAACTTATATAGCTCCCTAACTGATTATACATCTCTTTACCACGTATATATCTCCCTTACCCCTTATATATCTCCTTTACTGCCTAAACATGTCTTTACCAATTACATATCTCCCTTACTGTTTAGATATCTCTTTACCAATTATATATATCCAATACTGCTTATATATCTACATTACCACTTATATATCTTCTTTACCACTTATATATCTTCTTTACCACTTATATATCTCCCTTACAACACATATCTACCTAACCACTTTTATCTACCTTATCACTTATAAATCTACCTTACCACTTATAAATCTACCTTACCACTTATATATCTCCTTTACCACTTACATGTCTCCCTTACCACTTACATATCTCCCTCACCATTTACAAACCTCAATTACCACTTACATATCGCCCTTACCCCTTACACATCTCCCTTACCACTTATATATCTCTCTTACCGCTTACATATCTCTCTTACCGCATACATATCTCCTTTACCACTTACATATCTCCTTTACCACTTACATATCTCCCTTATCACTTACATATCTACTTTACCACTTACATATCTCCCATACAACTTACATATCTCCTTTACCACTTACATATCTCCTTTACCACTTACATATCTCCCTTATCACTTACATATCTACTTTACCACTTACATATCTCCATTACGACTTACATATCTACTTTACCACTTACATATCTCCTTTACCACTTACATATCTCCTTTACCACTTACATATCTCCTTTACCACTTACATATCCCCTTTACCACTTACATATCTCCTTTACCACTTACATATCTCCTTTACCACTTACATATCTCCTTTACCACTTACATATCTCCTTTACCACTTAAATATCTCCTTTACAGCTTACATATCTCCTTTACCACTTACATATCTCCTTTACAACTTAAATATCTCCTTTACCACTTACATATCTCCTTTACCACTTACATATCTCCTTTACAACTTACATATCTCCTTTAACACTTACAACAAACAGAAAACAAAGCGGGGATGTACAGAAATAAAAAATGATATAATGCAATCATGTATTGAATGATATAAGGGTAATCATGTATTGAATGATATAATGGTAATCATGTATTGAATGATATAATGGTAATCATGTATTGAATGACATAATGGTAATCATGTATTGAATGATATAATGGTAATCATGTATTGAATGATATCTAAGGGTAATCATGTTTTGAATGATATAAGGGTAATCATGTTTTGAATGATATATAAGGGTAATCATGTATTGAATGATATAATGGTAATCATGTATTGAATGATATAATGGTAATCATGTATTGAATGATATAATGGTAATCATGTATTGAATGATATAATGGTAATCATGTATTGAATGATATCTAAGGGTAATCATGTATAGAATGATATAATGGTAATCATGTATTAAATGATATAATGGTAATCATGTATTGAATGATATAATGGTAATCATGTATTAAATGATATATAAGGGTAATCATGTATGGAATGATATAATGGTAATCATGTATTGAATGATATAAAAGGGTAATCATGTATTGAATGTTATAATGGTAATCATGTATTGAATGATATCTAAGGGTAATCATGTATTGAATGATATAATGGTAATCATGTATTGAATGATATAATGGTAATCAGGTATTAAATGATATAATGGTAAGCATATATTGAATTATATAAGGGTAATCATGTATTAAATGATATATAAGGGTAATCATGTATGGAATGATATAATGGTAATCATGTATTGAATGATATCTAAGGGTAATCATGTATTGAATGATATAATGGTAATCATGTATTAAATGGTATAATGGTAAGCATGAATGAATGATATAATGGTAATCATGTATTAAATGATATATAAGGGTAATCATGTATGGAATGATATAATGGTAATCATGTATTGAATGATATATAAGGGTAATCATGTTTTGAATGATATAATGGTAATCATGTATTGAATGATATCTAAGGGTAATCATGTATTAAATGATATAATGGTAATTATGTATTGAATGATATATACGGGTAATCATGTATTGAATGAGATAAGGGTAATCATGTATTGAATGATATAAGGGTAATCATGTATTGAATGATATAAGGGTAATATTGTATTGATTGATATAATGGTAATCATGTATTGAATGATTTAATGGTAATCATGTATTGAATGATATAATGGTAAGCATGTATTGAAATATAATGGTAAGCATGTATTGAATGATATAATGGTAATCATGTATTGAATGATATAATGGTAATCATGTATTGAATGATATAATGGTAATCATGTATTGAATGATATAATGGTAATCATGTATTGAATGATATAATGGTAATCTTGTATTGAATGATATAATGGTAAACATGTATTGAATGATATAATGGTAAGCATGTATTGGATGAGATCATTGTAATGATGTATTTAAGTCCTTAGTTTTATCTCATTTAACCTACAGATGCAAGAAGGCCCACTAGAGGTGCAAGAGGATCTTCTACAGGTGCCTATGGATCCCCTACAGTTGTAATGTACCCCTTACAGGGGAAATGGTGATCCCTACAGGATTCTATAAAAGTGCAAGCGGTTCCTTTCAAAACGTCTTCATCCAAATTAAGCCCAACCCAAAGAACTATTCCTAGTTCATTTTACGTCACAATGAACAATAAGACAATTATGTGAACAAATCATCAGGACAAATGTATTTCCTCGTCGTCGTTCCGACCCCGTGAACAACAAAGGCTGACCGTTGGTGTGAACATGTCTTATATAGATTTGTTAGGTTAAGTTTTTGTATTGACTCTGATGAGATGAGATATAGATTTTTTAGGTTAAGTTTTTGTATTGGCTCTGATAAGATGAGATATAGATTTGTTAGGTTACGCTTTTGTATTGGCTCTGATAAGTTGAGATATAGATTTGTTAGGTTCAGTTTTTGTATTGACTCTGATGAGATGAGATATAGATTTGTTAGGTTAAGTTTTTGTGTTGGCTCTGATAAGATGAGATATAGAATTGTTAAGTTAAATTTATGTATTGTCTCTGATAAGATGAAATATAGATTTGTTAAGTTAAGTTTTTGTGTTGGCTCTGATAAGATGAGATATAGAATTGTTAAGTTAAATTTATGTATTGTCTCTGATAAGATGAAATATAGATTTGTTAAGTTAAGTTTTTGTGTTGGCTCTGATAAGATGAGATATAGAATTGTTAAGTTAAATTTATGTATTGTCTCTGATAAGATGAAATATAGATTTGTTAAGTTAAGTTTTTGTATTGCTCTGATAAGATGAGATATTTTATTTATTTATTTATTTAGGCATTTTTATATAGCGCTTATCATAAAGCTCTAAGCGCTTTACAATTATTAAAACATGTAAACTAAGTAAATACAAATGAGACACTAGGATAGTAACTACTATTCTATAGAAACAATGAAAATGGCTATAAAAAGAGGACACTTTGACACTTCAGGATTAAACCGAAACAGAAAATTAGGTAGGGCAAGGAGGGTGCATCACAGGTCATAGGCGGACCTAAACAGATGAGTTTTAAGGGACTTTTTGAAAATGGACGAGGTTTCACTATGACGTATATGGAAGGGGAGCTGGTTCCAGAACGTGGGCCCATGGAAGCAGAAGGAGCGTTCACCGATGGTCTTAGTTTTAGTTCTTGGGATTGAGAGGGTTCTACTGTCAATGGAAGAACGTAGTTGTCTTGTGGGGATGTAAGGAAGCAACAGTTCAGAGAGATAGACAGGAAAGTGAGGGTCAGTGAACGAGTTGAAGCAAAGATTGGAAGACTTGTATTTGATGCGAGAGGATATTGGAAGCCAGTGGAGTTGCCGCATGTGTGGTTGAATGTGGTCATGTTTCTTTGATTTAAAAATGAGTCTGCATGCTGAGTTCTGTGCCTTCTGAAGTTTTTCTATGTGGTGTTGAGGAATGCCTGAGAGAAGAATGTTACAGTAGTCAAATTTGAAAGAATGAGTGAAGAGACGAGAGTTTTTGTTGCATCAAAGGAGAGGAGGTGTCTAATGGTGCTGATTTTTCTAATTTCATTATATGCTGATCTGCATATATTCGTGACATGTTTCTCCATGGAGAGGGTGTCTGTAAGCGTGACTCCAAAGTTTCTGGCACAGGAAGAGAGTGTGATGTCAGAGTTGCCGATAGATATAGAAGAAGGAGTGGATGGAGGGAGAGGTTTGTTTTGAGAGTGGATGAGAAGGATTTCCGTTTTATCATCATTTAGCTTCAGTTTGTTGCAAGTCATCCAACGCTTTACGTCGTCCACGCACTCCTGTATGCGAAGGATTGTGGCATCAAGTTGATCAGGAAAGCAAGAGTCAATGATTTGAGTGTCATCAGCAAAGGATTGACTGGAAACTGAGTGGTGGCTAATGAGAGATGATAGAGGTTTAGTGTAGAGGATGAAAAGGACCGGCCCAAGGACCGATCCTTGAGGAACTCCAATAGACAGGGCTGAAGGTTTGGAAGAGCGGTTGGAAATAGAGACTTTTTGAGTTCTGTCAGAAAGATATGATTGAAACCAGTTTAAAGCTGAGCCAGTAAGTCCGAAAGAAAGATGAAGGCGGTCAAGAAGAATCTGGTGGTCAATGGTATCAAATGCAGCAGAGAGATCTAACAGAGTGAGAATAGAGAGTTTGCCATCGTCCATCGCGCGCAGGAGGTCACTCATGACTCGGACCAGTGCTGTTTCTGTGCTATGACCAAGTCGGTAGGCGGACTGAGAGGAAGGATAGAGATTGCGAGAATGAAGATAGCCAGAGAGCTGAGAGAGTATGAGTTTTTCTATGATTTTTGAGAGAAAGGAGAGGTTGCTGACGGGGCGGTAATTCTTGAGTGTGTTTGGATCAAGTGAGGGTTTCTTTAGGAGTGGCAGGACAATCGACCGTTTAAAAATGGGAGGGAAGATGCCAGAGAGAATCGAAGAATTTATGATGGAGGTGAGTGCTGGGAGGAGGACGTCAAGGCATTCTACAAGCAGTGGGACGGGGATAGGATCGAGGGCACAAGACTTGGGAGCAGACCTGATGATGACTCGCCTCACCTCATCCTCAGTCACAGGCAGAAAACTATCAAATGATTCTGTCTGACTAACGTCCTCCGAGAACGGTGAGGAAGGTGTAGGGGTCGCGCTGTCTAGCTCCTCCCTGATCATTTGCACCCTGGTGATGAAAAAGTCCGCAAAGGCGTCAGGGAGTTGCTCTGGTGCAATGTCGGTAGGGAGGGTGAAATTCTTGCTGTTGCCCAGGAGACGGTTACTAGCGCTGAACAACGCCTTGGTTGATGCACAGGATTCGACCTTTGAGCTCCAGTAGTCATCCTTTGCCCTCTGTACAATCTCTGCCACCGCATCTTTCGCTGTCCAAAAGATCTGTCTGTCGACACTCAGTCCAGTCTTTACCCAGCGTCTTTCAGCGCGTCTTCGCACGAGTTTTGCCAGACGGAGTTGGTCACTAACGCCTGCATACCATGGCGACGAGCGACCAGTCGGGACACGTCGCGCCATGGGAGGGGCGTGCTCGTCCAAAAGTGCTCGGAGGCCATCGTCCAGATGCTGAGCGCTGAGCTCAGCACCTAGCCCTTGAAGCATTGTCTTAATGCCGGCTTTGAAGGCTGCTCTGTCTATAGCGTTTATGTCACGCACGGTCCTGTAGACAGGTGGGTTCTTTGGGGGAACTACGTTGAGTGTAGTGAGCACCGCTGCATGGTCAGAGGAGAGCATATGACTCACAGTACAGCTGTCCACCAAGTTGTCGTCATCACGGTACACCACCCAGTCGATGATGTGGCCGCTGCGATAGTAGGTGGGCTGCTTAATGCCCTGGACAAGACTAAACCTTGTGAGGATGTCTAGTACCTTGCTAGTAAAGGGATCAGTAGGGACGTCATAGTGAACGTTAAGGTCGCCCACGATCACACTTGTTCCACGGAGCAGGTTGCAGTAGTCAAGTAGGTCAGGGAGCTCAGAGAGGAAGGTGGAGTTTAGGAGCTTGTTCTTCTTACTGGGCGGAGTGCGGTACAAGCATAACATGTTGACAGTGTGGGGCGTGTTGAGGGTGAACTGAACAAGTTCTAGAGAGGTGTGCTGGAATGGGAATGTGGAGGTGAAAGTCACTGGGAGGTGGCTACGATAAATGACAGCGAGGCCGCCACCTCTCGTAGCACGCGGAAAGGACTTAATATCGAAACCCGGTGGCGTGAGGTCAGCACACTTGGCATCATCCCCTGTTGACCTCAACCAAGTCTCCGTCAGGAACAGCACGTCAACAAATTCGTCCTTTACGAACTCTACTATCTTTGTTCGCTTCGCCCCGCACTTTGAGCCCACGGATTGGCAGTTATAGTGGCCTACTCGTAGTTGGTCTGGAAGCTTCTGGCGGCCGCTGATGACAATGACGTTGCTGCGCCGAATACGTCCGGAGTCAAGTGGGACCCATGGTACGCGCTTTGGACGAACAGGAAGGCGTTCAAACACATCTGTCACCACATGGATATGCATCGATTGCTGCGTCTCAAAAGACCAATTTACTTTCATTGTATCTTTGAGGGCAAACTGGGGAGAAGTGGGTTGATGCATATGGTCAGGTGTTGAGGTGGAAGGAGCTGAGTGACGAGATCTCATCTTCCTTTTTCCCCCGCGAAAACCTCTAGCAGTTTTCTTTTTTATTAATTGAAGTGTTCTACATCGTGCAAGAATTTCACTACTAAGGAGATAGCTATCAGCTAGAAGGTTACGCAGCTGGCGCAGTCTAGTAGATGAATAATGGAGGCAGGACATCTCTTTCAAGTTAAAATCTACTCAAAACAAAGAAACACTTTTGTGGCTTGACTTGTCGCCGCACAGCGTTCCACATAGTGTCATTTATAAATTAATTATCAATCAATAAAAAATTGTGAGAAAACTCCTGATTATGCGTAAGTCTAGAGATTTCTGAACTATCTAGTAAGTGAATCAAAAACCGGAAGTAATATATCGATAGCCTTGACTAATTTATATAAATTAAGAATGGAATAATTCTAATAAACCTAGTAATTTTCGAAATAAATTACATTTCTACGTCCAGGAGACTTTGAGTAACAAACTTGTCCCAACTATTGAGGAATATTATTTGAAAAACACATTCCAAAAATGAAAAAATGAACAGAGATTTCACTGCTGCCTATCAAGCGCTATAGATATAGATTTTTTAGGTTAAGTTTTTGAATTGGCTCTGATAAGATGAGATATAGATTTGTTAGGTTAAGTTTTTGTGTTGCCTCTGATAAGATGAGATATAGATTTGTTGGGTTAAGTTTATGTATTGCCTCTGATAAGATGAGATATAGATTTATTAGGTTAAGTTTTTGTGTTGCCTCTGATAAGATGAGATATAGATTTGTTAGGTTAAGTTTATGTGTTGCCTCTGATAAGATGAGATATAGATTTGTTAGGTTAAGTTTTTGTGTTGCCTCTGATAAGATGAAATTGAAAGGAAATAAATCAGTATCGGTTTCAAAAGTAAACCTATTTCAATGAGAAGGAAACAACAGACATCTTTACACTTTCAATTACAATCTTCCATTTTCAAAAAGGCCTAATAAATTGGCCCATGAATGTGGCCCTCGACTCGCTAATCACTGTAATAACAACACTTGCAGATCCCAAATGTTCTGCCAGAAATGAGAGTGACATTCTCATTGGTTCATTAGCCGATGGCAGCCATGATGGATGGGGCCGTCAGCCAATCACGAATACAGTTTTGTTTAATCGTAAAGCTACAAACCTATTCAACAACCTATCTCATTATGATGTGAGACGTCGTAGTGTTGTAACTTGTAAGGCGTCCAGTGATATAAGGCGTCCAGTGATATAAGGCGTCCAGTGATATAAGGCGTCCAGTGATATAAGGCGTCCAGTGATATAAGGCGTCCAGTGATATAAGGCGTCCTACTGATGTAGTATATTAACAAATTGCTTCTGAATATGAACATAATAAATTGACATATAGCTTCAGAATATGAACATAGTCCGTAGTTTTTAAAGTAAGAAAAATAATTTTTTAAGAGAAAAGAGGGACTACCATGAAAAGACTCGTTTTTTCAAGCTTTAAATGGGTTTTAAAGGTTCTGCACATTTAACTCTTAGGGTCAACAGAGCAGTTTTGAGGGATGGGTCCGTGCAAATCTTAGGGTCAACAGAGCTGTTTTGAGGGATGGGTCCGTGCAAATCTTAGGGTCAACAGAGCTGTTTCTAGGCTTGGTTTCGTGCAGCTCTTAGGGTCAAAAGAGCTGTTTCTAGGCTTGGTTTCATGCAGCTCTTAGGGTCAAAAGAGCTGTTTCTAGGCTTGGTTTCGTGCAGCTCTTAGGGTCAAAAGAGCTGTTTCTAGGCTTGGTTTCGTGCAGCTCTTAGGGTCAAAAGAGCTATTTCAAAATAATTATTTGAGTTTTTTTAAATAATTTTTTATTTTTTATTGAAAAAACATCAAATTTCCCCTATACGTTAACAGATCGAATGACTCGGTGGAAATCTCCATTTGACAGAGGCCGGGGCAGACAACCAGTTTCTACGATAATGTGTGGATCTGAAAGTAGATGTCCAAGTGATTACCAAGCTGTGATAATGTGTGGATCTGAAAGTAGAAGTCCAAGTGATTACCAAGCTGTGATAATGTGTGGATCTGAAAGTAGAAGTCCAAGTGATTACCAAGCTGTGATAATGTGTGGATCTGAAAGTAGAAGTCCAAGTGATTACCAAGCTGTGATAATGTGTGGATCTGAAAGTAGAAGTCCAAGTGAATACCAAGCTGTGATAATGTGTGGATCTGAAAGTAGAAGTCCAAGTGATTACCAAGCTGTGATAATGTGTGGATCTGAAAGTAGAAGTCCAAGTGATTACCAAGCTGTGATAATGTGTGGATCTGAAAGTAGAAGTCCAAGTGATTACCAGATCACTGTTCCACGGCAAAGAAATAAACTATGTCAAGTTTTCATAAGTCTAGGCCTTGTCTATGTTACACTACCATGACACTATTTATTGTACAAGACCAGACGTGGCTCTAGACAAACAAATAAATATATCCATAAATAGATAAAGACAGCCGTGTTGTCAGTCATATGTTGGGAGGACTGGATTGGGGGTAGGGGGGTATTATAGAGGGGGTGAAAAATACCATGGATGTGTGGATTTATGATATTTAAAATACGATGGTAGTGTGGATTTATGATATTTAAAATATCATGTTTGTCATCAGGTTGTGATAAATGTTTGTCATCAAGGTTTAAATTAATGTTTGTCTTTAAAAATGTCCACGTTTAATGTCTCTAAGACTTGTCTTAATGTAGACCTGAAAAGGCCGATTATAGACTTTAGAATGTAAGCACACATTTTGTTTGCACTTATAATGTAGGCATATATATTAGATCCATATGTAACGGATGCCCATGTATTGGATGCACAAGCAAAAAGAAATCCATAGCGGCCTTGTTAGCGGCCTTGTTATG
This sequence comes from Lymnaea stagnalis, assembly GCA_964033795.1. NCBI lineage: Eukaryota > Metazoa > Mollusca > Gastropoda > Lymnaeidae > Lymnaea > Lymnaea stagnalis. The sequence goes on from CAXITT010000031.1 coordinate 1,103,239, forward strand.
GACATTAAAAATTTTGGACCCCTAAAAAAAACGCGTCAAAGAAAGTTTAAAATATTTTTTTTTTAACTTTTCCAAAACATTTAAAGACGACAAACACGACACACAGTAAACCAAAAGTATTCCTTCGGATTGTTTCAAAAGCCGATCATAAAATAATTCCCCGATTCCATATGTTAATAATCCGACGCTACCGGCTCCAATAAATATTGATATGTCACGTGTGATGGATGCCATGAGTCGCTGGCAGCTTAGCACTGACGCAAACAAAGGGAAGTCACTGCGATCACAATAACAAGTGCTGATCACTCGGGGACTGCTTATTATCTCCACACGGCTGGGCCCTCTGACGTCATCAAATGAGGGGGGGGGATTTTTGGTCCAACACGTGACAGACTGTTTTATGAGATGGTGGAAACTCTTTGTGAGCCAGTCGAGGAAAACCTTTCAGGCTACAGAAAAGTCGCAAAAAAGTAATTTTTTAAAAGAAAAAGATGGTACAAATTAAAGGAATCGTAAATTTATTTTGCAAAGAGATTAAAAAAAATAACCCAGAGGAATTTTTCCAATATATGTCACAACTCTACTGTGACAGACAATATGGGGGCTGGTGAGTGGCATTGTCACAACTTTCCTGTGACAGACAAAAATGGTAGCTAGTTAATAGCAGTGTCACAACTCTACTGTGACAGACAAGATGGGAGCTGGTGAGTAGAATTGTTACAACTCTACTGTGACAGACAAGATGGGAGCTGGTGAGTAGAATTGTTACAACTCTACTGTGACAGACAAGATGGGAGCTGGTGAGTAGAATTGTTACAACTCTCCTGTAACAGACAAGATGGGAGCTTTTGAGTAGAATTGTTACAACTCTACTGTGACAGACAAGATGGGAGCTGGTGAGTAGAATTGTTACAACTCTACTGTGACAGATAAGACGGGAGCTTGTGAGCAGAATTGTTACAACTCTACTGTGACAGACAAGACGGGAGCTGATGAGTAGAATTGTTACAACTCTAATGTGACAGACAAGATGGGAGCTGGTGAGTAGAATTGTTACAACTCTACTGTGACAGACAAGATGGGAGCTGGTGAGTAGAATTGTTACAACTCTACTGTGACGGACAAGATGGGAGCTGGTGAGTAGAATTGTTACAACTCTACTGTGACAGACAAGACGGGAGCTGGTGAGTAGAATTGTTACAACTCTACTGTGACAGACAAGACGGGAGCTGGTGAGTAGAATTGTTACAACTCTCCTGTGACGGACAAGATGGGAACTGGTGAGTAGAATTGTTACAACTCTACTTTGACAGACAAGATGGGTGCTGGTGAGTAGAATTGTTACAACTCTACTGTGACAGATAAGATGGGAGCTGATGAGTAGAATTGTTACCACTCTAATGTTGCAGACAAGATGGGAGCTGGTGAAAAGAATTGTCACAACTCTACTGTGACAGACAAGATGTGAGCTGGTGAGTAGAATTGTCACAACTCTACTGTGACAGACAAGATGGGAGATGGTGAGTAGAATTGTCACAACTCTACTGTGGCAGACAAGATGGGAGCTGGTGTGTAGCAGTGATTTGCATCCTACTTGTTCTTGAAAAGAAAATAATTAAAAACCTATTTCCCATTATTTGAAATATTTTGACTTCAGAAAAAAATAAAAGTAAATTAAATGAAACAAAAAAAAATTAAATAAATAAATTTAATTAAATTTTAAAAAAAATTGTTGGCAAAATTAAATTCATTAAATAAATTACAAAATAATAAAAGGGTAAACAAAAAAGGATAAAAAATTAAAGATAACAAAATCTCACATAACAAAATCACACGAAATGGAATTTCACATCACAAATTTTCTCATAAAATCGCAACTCCTGTATCAACTATGAAAAAAATTTAAATATGTTTTTAATTCTTTTTTAAATACTTTACATTAACTTCGCTTTTGTTCGTGTGTATCTTTCTGTTGGATCTGTAGCAAAATCTTCGGACGGCTAAGTGATCCTCGTCCCGTCAACCAATCGAACTGAAACTTGGCACCTAGGCTCGTTGACAAGAACAACATATTCTAACACATGTTCAGCCCCACCAACAAAAAATCACAGAACATGTGGTAGACAGTATAATAATTATCGACCGTGTGTTATTTTCCTCTTTAGGCTAAAACCGTTACCAAACCGAACATTAAAAATGGTTTTGGCCGAAACAGAAGAGGAAACCAAAAGCTTAACCAGACTTTCTGCCGAAACCGAAAGATTTAGATCTTTAAAAATGAGATTATTTTGAATGTTTATAGTTAGATAACTAATGAATTCTAGGGTTTTTACCATGTGAAATAAAAATTAATTTAAAGCTGTTAAAAATGTACTTAAAAGTAGCAGGGTTTAGACAAAATTTGGACTTGGGGGTGCGTCAAAATTCATGCAAAATAGACCCTTGAGCCCCCTATGCTATTATATTATAATTACAATGGTACAGAGACATATTCGGTGTCTATCGAAAGCCAAGCCTATGTCTTGTTCAATGGTATGGCCCTCTAAAATGTCCAGACACAAGCCTCGAAGGAAATCTTTGTTCCGCTAACCCAAACACTTTCGTTGAAGTACGCTTTCTTATTGGTGGGAGATGTTACAATGTTCCTTTATCCGCCATTGTCATTTACTGGCTAATTTTAGATTTGACCCAGATTTTTAAAAAAAAGTTGAACGAATGTTGAGCTGCATTTAGTATGATGATGCAGTAGCACTACTAGCTGAAATAATTGTTCTATGAAACATTGCTACCTGCACATGTGTCTGCGTAAGCGTATGATTTCAATTAAAGGCTATTTAATGACTAGTGCTACCAAACTGAAGGCTATTTAATGACTAGTGCTACCAAACTGAAGGCTATTTAATGACTAGTGGTACAAAACTGAAATAATTCATTGTAGGTTTCAAATATTTCGAAACGTTTCATTATTTTCTTCTGTGTCCATATCACGTGACTAGCTTTGTGGACTATTTTAACATTTCAAAATTTTACTTGTCCATGACCACATTTATGAGCATCATAATGTATTTCAAAGAATGATTAAATTGACAAAAAGCTAGGGTCACAAATGTTATTTATGAAAAAAAAATTAAATAAAATTAATAATGTAAATATAACCATTGCCTTAGTTAATTTTTTCCCCCACAAAACTTTTCACATTTGCGAAATCCTAATTGAAATTTTGTGTGGTTAAATATTGGGCGAAACCGAAAATCAACCGAAAGTTAACTTTTCTGCTTCGGCCGAAACCGAAACTACGCCAAAAGTGATCAAATGGCAGTTTTCCGCGCCGAAACAGGTCGGCCTCTAGACTGTGACAGAATTCATCACGGATCATGGGACAGGCAATGTGGCATTATAGTTTAAAACTCTTTTGCTATTTCATTCCGTCATATTTTGCTTGCTTCTTTGTTTCAATCGTGTTAACGGCGACATCTGGATCTGGCCTAAGATGACATGTGTCAAAATGTCATATCTTGTTTGTTAAACACACATATATTTCTATCGTGTTACCAGGGACATCTGGATCTGGCCTAAGAAAGCTAATTCCGTTATCTAAACTAAATATTGAAAACCAGGAAAGTGCATTTCATTTAACATAGTCCCTCTTACAAAATTAACCTTTGACCGGTGTTCCTTGTGATGGACAGAGCGTATTAATTTGATGAGCGGAAAAAGAAATAGATAAGGAAGCAAAATATGGGCAAAACTTTTTATTCTGGCCTTCTGATTAAAATACTTTCTCTTCTTCCAAACATTTTTTTGTTTTTTGTTTTTTTGTTTGCTAAACGTCAGGCTGCCCTGCCATATATTCCTATTTGCCTTCTGGCCCTCCCAAAATCTAGCGATGATCTCCACTTAACTCGACGGTGTTCATCTCGCTGGGAGCCCCCCGTTTTTGTTCCTACATCGGACCCCACTCTCGCGCGCGTTGTAGCTCAGGTTCGTGATGCGGCGGCTGACAGGCGAATAAAGAAGAAGAAATAATAAACATTTGACGTCATCAAAACGTGACGCCCTCGTCACCATTTCGCGTGCCGTAACGGCGGGGCACGGCCATGTCCCGGCCGTCAAAGCTCAAATCAACCCGCAACTTATGTACATCGGGCGTCAAACGCAAGTGATGGGAGCCGAGATTGGAGGGGCGCTGAGATTGGTGGGGCGCCGGCATCGCCACGGAATAACGTTGGCGATTAATGCCATCTGAGGCATGCATGTACGGCGTGATGCTCCCTTTGATTAAGATACTGATTACTTGCTGGCATTTTAAGATTTAATCACAAAAAATAGTGGGACAAGAGGGGTCTGAATTTTAGTTTTCTAAAAAAAACAGAGGCGTCACCAGATAGATTGGGATATTTCTAAATTTTTAACAGAAATTATAGGATTCTAGTTGGTGTTAAATTAAGGGATGTGAACAATCAGAGTACCTTTTACCATGTAGCTAAATGTGCACAACTATTTATATGCAAACAGTGCGTATGTGTATGTTAGCAATGTCAAGATATATGTTTATTGTCCTTTCCTGTTAACTACGATACACATTTTAGACAGAATAAATAAAAATATTTTTTTTCCATAAATATAAATACATAAATATGTTAAACCCTCCTTACGCACGTCACACTTATAACCAGACAATACTACACTCAGCTGAATATTGACGTAGAAATGGATTCACCCTTTATTTACCTTTTTTTTCGCCCCAGAAAATAATTTTGTTTTAATTGTAACCCACACAGCCAAAACTATTCTGAAATGTACGTGTCATATGTCACAATCTACCAATCATTAAATTACACCTGACAAACATTTTTAAAAAAAAATCACATCTTATACAATGAACAAAAAATATTGACAATAGAAAATGAATAAAGGAATAAAGTGTTAGGTAACTCAACTTTCTTTCATACATAAACGTATAGTTTGGACAGATTGGATTGGACCAAAATATTTAACCCACTCCCCCTATTTGAATTTCAATATAATTCGAAATGTGAAATTTACCAATCCCCTGCTATCAACTACATCAATAACATCAAAAACTATCACCATACCATTCCTCAACTACATCAGTACCATCAAAAACTATCACCATACCATTCCTCAACTACATCAGTACCATCAAAAACTATCACCATACCATTCCTCAACTACATCAGTACCATCAAAAACTATCCCCATACCATTCCTCAGGTACATCAGTACCATCAAAAACTATCACCATACCATTCCTAAGCTACATCAATACCATCAAAAACTATCACCATACCATTCCTCAGCTACATCAATACCATCAAAAACTATCCCCATACCATTACTCCACTACATCAGTACCATCAAAAACTATCACCATACAATTCCTCAGCTACATCAGTACCATCAAAAACTATCACCATACCATTCCTCCATTACATCAATACCGTCAAAAACTATCACCATACCATTCCTCCACTACATCAATACCATCAAAAACTATCACCATCCCACTATCCAAGCGTATCTTATTTTAGGGGTGAGACTCACGTGATAAAGATGTGAGTTGAGATGTCGCTGAGATGTGGCTGAGATGTCGTCGAATCAATGAGTGGAAGAGAGAAGGACAAAAAGATAGACCGGAAACGAACCTGAATTTATTATGTTGCTAAAGCTAGTCGCAAAAAATGACTGCGAGTCGTAAAGTGTTCGATCGCCGGGCCGCTGTCGGTCCGGTCCAGCATGGTTAAGCCCTCTCTTGCGTGAAAGATATTAAAGTTGATTGGAACGGTCGACCAGGGAAAGTCTCTTGTCTAATATTAGTTCTAGGGATGGAAGCAGGGGAATGGGCTTGGGGGGGGGGGGGGGAGAAAAGAA
>CAXITT010000031.1:1113751-1125351 GCA_964033795.1 Lymnaea stagnalis
TAGATAGATAGATAGATAGATAGATAGATAGATAGATAGATAGATAGATAGATAGATAGATAGATAGATAGATAGATAGATAGATAGATAGATAGATAGATAGATAGATAGATAGATAGATAGAGCTCTATTATGTTTCTTTTAATGAGCTTAATATTATTTCCGTATGAGTATGCGTTCCTATCCATGTATCCGATGGAGATAAAGATTTGGTAAGTTGTTGGACTCAAGCCCGTAATAGTTTTTGAATTAGGTTATCCGTTTTGAAATAATCTTTTTGTGTCCGGGGGGTCCTAAATTATTGTTTTCTTATATGAGCTATAAATATATTATTTCAAAGAGAGCTATTGCATGGTTGGATGGAATTGAATAAAAAACAAGCCACATTTCAGTTTGTGTATGACGTAATGGGAAGGTTTCAAATTAGAACAACCATTTTACAATTTGGCGTTTGGGGCAGTGGGCTTTATTTTTATTTTATTTTTTTTTAAATTATGTGAGCTATATAAATATTATTTCAAACACAGCCACTGTATAGGTGGATCAATCACTACAAGTGTGTGGACTAAATTTTGAAAATCCATGATTCTCAAGTGGACAGATGGATGTGGCTTGCTCACGTGGACAGCTGGATGTGGCTTGTTCACTCGTCCGAAAACCTTCTAATTTATTTAGACGGAAAAAAAAAATTATATTTAAAAATTAATTAAAAAACGTATTTAAAACACATATACTTTCTTTCTTTGAGTGGCTTTGCAAAGCGAGCCGGGTTCTTGCTAGTTTTTATGTTTAACATAACTTTTGGAAATGTACTACTTTTTTTTTATGTTTAGCACTACGTTCGAGAATGTGCTACATTATTTTTATATGTTTTTAGTATTTTGTAATGTTTCTATTTTGAAAAGTTTGTATTTTGTAATTTTTGTATTGTATAAACTTTGTATTTTGTAATTTTTGTATTTTGTAATGTTTGTATTTTGTAATGTTTATATTTTGTAATGTTTGTATTCTGTAATGTTTGTATTTTGTAATGTTTGTATTTTGTAATATTTGTATTTTGTAAAGTTTGTATTTTGTAATGTTTGTATTTTGTAATGTTTGTATTTTGTAATATTTGTATTTTGTAAAGTTTGTATTTTGTAATGTTTGTATTTTGTAATGTTTGTATTTTGTAATGTTTATATTTTGTAATGTTTGTATTTTGTAATGTTTGTATTTTGTAAAGTTTGTATTTTGTAATGTTTGTATTTTGTACTTTTTCCATCCTTTTGTTACATTCATTCCGTATTTAGAGGCAAAGGGTTTGAGATATAAGCATAGTCTTTAAGATTATAGGCAAAGGGCTTAAGATTATAGGCAAAGTGTTTAAGATTATAGGCAAAGTGATTAAGATTATAGGAAAAGTGTTTAAGATTATAGGCAAAGTGCTTAAGATTATAGGCAAAGTGCTTAAGATTATAGGCAAAGTGTTTAATATTATAGGCAAAGTGTTTAAGATTATAGGCAAAGTGTTTAAGATTATAGGCAAAGTGTGTAAGATTATAGGCAAAGTGTTTAAGATTTTAGGCAAAGTGCTTAAGATTATAGGCAAAGAGCTTAAGATTATAGGCAAAGTGCTTAAGATTATAGGTAAAGTGCTTAAGATTATTGGCAAAGTGTTTAAGATTTTAGGCAAAGTGCTTAAGATTATAGGCAAAGTGCTTATGATTATAGGTAAAGTGCTTAAGATTATAGGAAAAGTGTTTAAGATTATAGACAAAGTGCTTAAGATTATAGGCTAAGTGCTTAAGATTATAGGCAAAGTGTTTAAGATTATAGGCAAAGTGTTTACAATTATATACCATTAATATTACGAATCCTTAGTAGAGTGCGGGGGAAGGGGTGGGTGGTGGTTGTGAAAAGGAAGCAGCCATGCCAGAAGCTAAATATATATAAGAATTTAGATGAAGGCCAATGGGAATGAAATCATTTGGTCTTGACATCATAATTCAAAGGATTATGGAATGGATTATAAGATTTTATGGAAATGTTAACTCAAACACTTGTTTAACATATTTGGTACATACAGCTAGAGATATATTGCTAAGTTCATACTGCTAGGTACATACTACTAGGTACATAGGTACTTACTGCTAGGTACATAGGTACATACTGCTAGGTACATAGGTAAATACTGCTAGGTACATAGGTACATACTGCTAGGTACATAGGTACATACTGCTAGGTACATATTGCTAGGTACATACTTCTAGGTACATAGGTACATACTGCAAGGTACATACTGCTAGGTACATACTGCTAGGTACATAGGTACATACTGCTAGATACATATTGCTAGGTACATATTGCTAAGTACATACTGCTAGGTATATATTGCTAGGTACATATGTACATACTGCTAGGTACATATTGCTAGGTACATACTGCTAGGTACATATGTACATACTGCTAGGTCCATAGGTACATACTGCTAGGTACATATTGCTAGGTACATATTGCTAGGTACAAATTGCTAGGTACATATTGCTAGAGACATATTTCTAGGTACATATTGCTAGGTACATATTGCTAGGTACATATTGCTAAAGACATATTGGTAGGTACATAATGCTAGGTACATATTGCTAGGTACATATTGCTAGAGACATATTGCTAGGTACATATTGCTAGGTGCATACTGCTAGGTACATACTGCTAGATACATATTGCTAGGTACATATTGCTAAGTACATACTGCTAGGTATATATTGCTAGGTACATATGTACATACTGCTAGGTACATATTGCTAGGTACATACTGCTAGGTACATATGTACATACTGCTAGGTCCATAGGTACATACTGCTAGGTACATATTGCTAGGTACATATTGCTAGGTACAAATTGCTAGGTACATATTGCTAGAGACATATTTCTAGGTACATATTGCTAGGTACATATTGCTAGGTACATATTGCTAAAGACATATTGGTAGGTACATAATGCTAGGTACATATTGCTAGGTACATATTGCTAGAGACATATTGCTAGGTACATATTGCTAGGTGCATACTGCTAGGTACATACTGCTAGAGACATATTGCTAGGTACATATTGCTAGGTACATATTGCTAGGTACATACTGCTAGGTACATATTGCTAGGTACATATTGCTAGGTACCTATTGCTAGGTTCATATTGCTAGGTACATATTGCTAGGTACATATTGCTAGGTACATATTGCTAGATACATATTGCTAGGTACATATTGCTAGGTAATATTGCTAGCGACATATTGCTAGTTACATATTGCTAGGTACATACTGCTAGGTACATACTGCTAGAGACATATTGCTAGGTACATATTGCTGGATACATATTGCTAGATACATATTGCTAGGAACATATTGCTATGTACATATTGCTAGGTACATACTGCTAGGTACATATTGCTAGGTACATAATGCTAGGTACATATTGCTAGGTACATATTGCTAGGTACATATTGCTAGGTACATACTGCTAGGTACATATTGCTAGAGACATATTGCTAGGTACATATTGGTAGATATATATTGCTAAGTACATATTGCTAGGTACATATTGCTAGGTACATATTGCTAGGTACATACTGCTAGGTACATATTGCTAGGTACATATTGCTAGGTACATATTGCTAGGTACATATTGCTAGGTAAATATTTCTAGGTACATATTGCTAGGTACATATTGCTAGGTACATATTGCTAGATACATATTGCTAGGTACATATTGCTAGGTACATACTGCTAGGTACATATTGCTAGGTACATATTGCTAGGTACATATTGCTAGGTACATATTGCTAGGTACATATTGCTAGGTACATATTGCTAGGTACATATTGCTAGGTACATATTGCTAGGTACATATTGCTAGGTATATATTGCTAGGTACATATTGCTAGGTACATATTGGTAGATACATATTGCTAGGTACATATTGCTAGGTAAATATTGCTAGGTAGAAATATTGGTAGGTACATATTGCTAGGTAAATATTGCTAAGTACATATTGCTAGGTACATATTGCTAGGTACATATTGCTAGATACATATTGCTAGGTACATATTGCTAGGTACATACTGCTAGGTACATATTGCTAGAGACATATTGCTTGGTACATATTGCTAGGTGCATATTGCTAGGTACATATTGCTAGGTACATATTGCTAGGTACATACTGCTAGGTACATATTGCTAGAGACATATTGCTAGGTACATATTGCTAGGTACATATTTCTAGGTACATATTGCTAGGTACATATTGCTAGAGACATATTGCTAGGTATATATTTCTAGGTACATATTTCTTGAGGCATATTGCTAGGTACAATACTGTTAGGTACATATTGCTAGGTACATATTGCTAGGTACATATTGCTAGGTACATATTTCTAGAGACATATTGCTAGGTACATATTGCTAGAGACATATTGCTAGGTACATATTGCTAGGTACATATGTCTAGGTACTTATTGCTAGGTACATATTGCTAGGTACATATTTCTAGGTACATTTTGCTAGGTACATATTGCTAAGTACATATTGCTAGGTACATATTGCTAGAGACATATCGCTAGGGAGACCTGACATTACCGGAATGGCAATGCGAGCCTGTTGAGGGGGATGGGGTGGTGGTGGATATGGGTTTGGGGGGAGGTTGGGTGGGTGGAGGTTGGTTGGGGGGGAGGGTTGGAGTTATAGGCAGTGCTTGAAAATTGAAGTAACAAAGAATCTGATTGGTCAGTCGTTATACGTAGGGGTGGATGTGTGTGTGTGGGGGGGGGGGTGTGATGCATATCTAAAGCTGTTTACCTTGCTAAGAACTCTTTTTTTATGTCATTAATCTATTGACGAGACATTTTATTTATAACTTGGCTTCTATATAATAGGGAACAAATCTATTAGACCTACATTTCAAAGTACGTTCTTAAAAATCTAGACCAGTGTGTTTAAGACAACGTTATCTTAGTTCCAATACATCTCGAACCGTCCTCGGCCATGTGGGGTGACAGATAGTTACCATTAGCACTAGCAAAGTTCCCTGTGTTCACTGGTACCACCGTGTCACTCTCCCACATGTGGCTGGACCACCAACAATAGCCCCAGGATCTATTTATGTGTTTACACTTCCTTAACTCTTCACAACCACTCGCCCTAAACAAACCCAAACACCCCCACCCCCTACCACCCCACCGTTCCAAATCCCAGACTCAGACACACTCTAGTCTTCTCCGTTGGACCACCCCCCGCCCTGATACCCCCACCCACCCAGCACATCATCCTCCTGGTGTCTTTGTGACAGATTTTTGACGTGTGATTGACGACGGCGTATACGAGACAAGCCGTCACCTAAATCGCGCCCCTTCCATCCCCAAACAGCCATAACGAGCTCCGGCCATGATCAGCCTCCATCCTGACAGAGACAATGCCACGACAATACGCTTGTTCCACCGTTCTCAGAGACTCAGCGGCTGGACCAAAGCAAATACCATGCCTTTCGACTCCACCTAGCGGACGTGTAGGAAGATTTTTTGCAGTTAAACCGTCAGATGAACCGTTTTGTCGATGGAAATAATCTTGATATTGTTAAAAATTCCAAAGAAATTACGGTGAAAATTTAAAAAAAAATTTCTAATTTCTTGTTTAATTTTTTTTTTTTTTTTTACTTATTTCTTTGAAACATTTTGAGAGAGGCCAACTTACCAGTATCATAAAGAAATCTTTATATGGGATTATAAAAAAAAAATTAAATATTTCTTAATATCTATAGATTTAATTACTGGATAGACACAGTCTCCCGCTTACATTAACTAAACTTTTAAAGAATGTTCAAAGCAAACATTAAATACGGAGAAAAGTTTTTCAGTATCGAATACAATAATCGCCTGACAGTAGTCGTCCCGTCACATCAAACGATTCAACTAAGACATTAAAAAAGAGGACAGTGAATCAAAAAGTTTAACTAAGAAAGCGGCGGAAGAATGAAGAGGCGTGAGCGGGGAGGGAATTAAGTGTTATGATTTCCTGGGACTGAGGCCCTTGGATTAGGGAGTCGGAGAAAAGCGCGCATTGTCTTACTGCGCACCGTGTAAAAGTTATGGGATATTCCCGATGATTTGCCGTCCATCGTAGATCGTGGATCAAACATTACCCAGACCACAGCGGAAGACCTTCAAAGGGAGTTAATGCATATTAAAGTACAATAGCTACAGCCATAATTCTCAATAGCCTCCCCTTTGTCGGTTCGGGTCTGTGCGCTGTTCTGTCTGTGACGTGTTTCCCCCCTCTCTCCTCGAGGTGCCCCCCGAATCGGCCCTGGATTGGTCGTTTGTTATTGGCCGAGAGTGTGAAATAAGGCGTGTAAGTGAGGGGAGGGGGGTGGGGGGATTTCGCACCCACTTATTACTAAAGGGGGGGGGGGGGAGACACTTGCTTCAGAAACTAAAACTAGATGGCTTCAAAAAAATCTCTTTGACCAAGTGGCCGTGCACATAGACATCGTGAGTTGACCAAGTGGCCGTGCACATAGACATGGTGAGTTGACCAAGTGGCCGTGCACATAGACATGGTGAGTCGATCATGGACACGTGATTCCTTAGGTTTAGGACAAGGCAATAGCAGGTCATTCCAAGTGAGAGTTACCAGCCCTACATCTGACATTCTCGTGACTACATTATTACACATTTCATGGCTTGCTTCCCACACACGCATTTTACACCCCACACACACATTTTACACCCCAACACACACATTTTACACCCCCACACACACATTTTACACCCCCACACACATTTTACACCCCTACACACATTTTACACCCCGACACACCTACACCCACAACATCACACATACCCCCACACTACCTTATCACATTCATATCACCATCAACACTCACACCCCAAACATAAACACGCACACACGCACATCCAAAACACACAACAGCGTTCACACACCACCCCTTACACACACACTCGCACTCACACATCACAAACACACACACCCGAACACCCCAAAATGTAAATTCTATTACTATTGTTAATTGTGCAAAGTTTATGAAATTTGTGTGTGAGCTGGTTTGTGGGCTGGTGTGTGGGCTGGTGTGTGGGCTGGTGTATGGGCTGGTGTGGGGGCTTGTGTGTGGGCTGGTGTGTGGGCTGGTGTGTGGGCTGATGTGTGGGCTGGTGTGTGGACTGGTGTGTGGGCTGGTGTGGGGTGATGTCACTTACAGCATGTAGTATGAATCATTGAACCTATACTTAATATATATGAAACTGAAATAGCATCTAGGTCATACCTTATATCTGAGGCCGGCGTGACGCCATTGGCCATGGACGCCATAGTAGGGACAGGGCGCCATAGTAGGTACAGGGCGCCATAGTAGGTACAGGGAGCCATAGTAGGGACAGGGTGCCATAGTAGGTACAGGGCGCCATAGTAGGTACAGGGGGCCATAGTAGGTACAGGGTGCCATAGTAGGTACAGGGCGCCATAGTAGGTACAGGGCGCCATAGTAGGGACAGGGCGCCATAGTAGGTACAGGGCGCCATAGTAGGTACAGGGCGCCATAGTAGGGACAGGGCGCCATAGTAGGTACAGGGCGCCATAGTAGGGACAGGGCGCCATAGGAGGGACACGGCACCATAGCAGGTACAGGGCGTCATAATAGGGACAGGGCGCCATAGTAGGTACAGGGCGCCATAGTAGGGACAGGGTGCCATAGTAGGGACACGGCACCATAGCAGGTACAGGGCACCATAATAGGGACAGGGCACATAGGTACAGGGCGCCATAGTAGGGACAGGGTGCCATAGTGGGGACACGGCACCATAGCAGGTACAGGGCGCCATAATAGAGACAGGGCACTATAGTAGGTAGAGGGCGCCATAGTAGGAACAGGGCGCCATAGTAGGGACAGGGCACCATAGTAGGGACAGGGCACCATAGCAGGGACAGGGTGCCATACTAGGGACAGGGTGCCATAGCAGGGACAGGGCACCATAGTAGGTACAGGGCACCATAGCAAGGACAGGGCACCATAGTAGGGACAGGGTGCCAATATAGGGACAGGGCGCCATAGCAGGGACAGGGCGCCATACTAGGGACAGGGCGCCATAGCAGTGACAGGGCGCCATAGTAGGGACAGGGCACCATAGCAGGGACAGGGCGCCATAGTAGGGAAAGGGCGCCATAGTAGGGACAGGGCGCCATAGTAGGGACAGGGCGCGATAGTAGGGACAGGGCGCCATAGTAGGGACAGGGCACCATAGTAGGGACAGGGCGCCATAGTAGGGACAGGGAGGACAGGGCGCCATATCAGGGACAGGGCGCCATAGCAGGGACAGGGCGCCATACTAGGGACAGGGCGCCATAGCAGGGACAGGGCGCCATAGTAGGGACAGGGCTTGATAGTAGGGACAGGGCGCCATAGTAGGGACAGGGCACCATAGTAGGTACAGGGCGCCATAGTAGGGACAGGGCACCATGGTAGGGACAGGGCGCCATGGTAGGGACAGGGCACCATAGTGAGGACAGGGTTCCATAATAGGGACAAAGCGCCATAGTAGGGTTAGGACGCCATAGTAGGGACAGGGCGCCATAGTAGGGACAGGGCGCCAAATATTCGAATGATCTCAATGGTTTCTTTCCTTTCATTTTTAGTTATCGGATATACCAGCGATTCCTATCTGCCGTGTCATATCCGGTACCGGACCACGTAAGCAAAATTACCAGGTTAACGGAAGAAGAAAACAGACGGTTGAAAATGTAGGATTAGATCGTGGTGACGTACTCATTAAATGACTTGTAAGTGTGATTTGTTCACATTTATTTACGAGGAGAAGAAAAGGTTAGGAAATATTTCGATTCGTTTTGCTGTAGTGATGAAGACATTTGTAGAAACTTTTGAATTTGTCTATTGTGTAACTACAATAAGGCTCTTCTCATCGTGCTTTGTTTTATGGACACCGTATGTTTGGGTCTTAGCAATCTACTTTATCTAAGTCCAACACTCTTAGAGTCGGAGAACACACAACACAAAGTCTTTTCAATTGGATTCATGTTTAACAGCAAAGACAAAATGTAAGTTTCGTGAAGACGATGGACAGAATAACGATGGACAGAATAACGATGGACAGAATAACGATGGACAGAATAACGATGGACAGAATAACGATGGACAGAATAACGATGGACAAAATAACAATGAACAGGAAAGCGATGGACAGATAACGATGGACAGAATAACGATGAACAGGAAAGCGATGGGCAGATAACGATGGACAGGAAAACAATGGTCAGAATAACGATGGATAGAATAACGATGTTTATTATAACGATTGACAGAATAACGATATAATGAATCCCATGCCGATATTTGACTGATTATCATAAATACGTGACTTAAGAGTATAATAAGGATTCGAACCAATACTTCACGGAAACAACCTTGAATCGGAATCGACTTGCAATTGTATTGAGATTATTTCCCCCACATATGGAATACTTCTTTTGTCTTGCTGATAGAAATCCCCGAGTTTTGTTAGACCACGATAAACCGTTCACCATGACCAGATCTCTGTCTCGTCTTTACCAGACCTTTCTTCACTTCTCTTCACACGGGCAGGATGGTGAGCAGCAATGTCTCAGACAATTTCTCAAACAGTTTGAAAAGCATCAAAGGGTTCCAGAGAAACATGGCCCACGTGATCCTCGTATGAGTTAAACATCTTTGCCTGCACGCGTCCCTCGTCTCTACCGTTGATAGGTTTATGGGCTGAGTTTTGTGTTTTACCCCGTCCTTGCTTTTGTTTGTATCAGCAGGTCCTTAGGTTTTCAACCTTCAAAACCTACACCGCTGGAAAATGAAGTCTTTGACAATAGATGGAATTATTTCTGCTACCATGTATTTGAGACAGGGAAATCTTAACTGTCTAGTCAACTCTAAACTCTCTAGCCAACTCTAGACTCTCTTGCCAACTCTAGACTCTCTAGCCAACTCTAGACTCTCTAGCCAACTCTAAACTTTCTAGTCAACTCTAAAGTATCTAGCCAACTCTAAAGTTTCTAATCAACTCTAAACTCCCTAGCCAACTATACACTCTATAGCCAACTCTAAACTCTCTATAGTCAACTCTAAACTCTCTAGCCAACTCTAAACTCTCTATAGTCAACTCTAAACTCTCTACCCAACTCTAAACTCTCTATAGCCAACTCTAAACTCTCTAACCAACTCTAAACTCTCTAACCAACTCTCAACTCTCTAACCAACTCTAAACTCTCTATAGCCAACTCTAAACTCTCTAACCAACTCTAAACTCTCTATAGTCAACTCTAAACTCTCCAGCCAAATCTAACCTCTCTATAGTCAACTCTAAACTCTCTAACCAACCCTAAACTCTCTAGTAATGGCCAGGTTAAACATGTTTTAAGGATTTCAGCCTTCGAAATTAAATAATGATTATCTCTAAAATACAAATAGTTCACATGTCATCTGTGGCCATGTCATCTGTGGCCATGTCATCTGTGGCCATGTCATCTGTGGCGCCCCAAAGGTCCAATGACTAAGGGACATGATGATGATGATGAAAATACAAAAATCGAAGTGATAGAAAATCAAGAGTGCAAACCAGTGTATCCAGTTTTTGTATCAAGATAATTTATTTCATGTTATTTTTTGTCTAAGTCTTCAATACAAAAAAAAAAATATTTTTTTTTAAATATAAAAGATTCATGAGACACGAACAGTTTGTGTCAATATAACAATATATGGTATGCTTTAATGATAATTTTACATAATACACAAGTAAACGTTTGGGCAAACGCCTTCATCAGTTTAACAACAAAACATTTAAATGAGTATGCATTAAATTTACATTATATATATATATATATATATATCTCCTACCTAAAAAAAAAAGAGACGAAATAGGAATGGGTGCAAAGGCCAGACAGAAACAAAGTAAAGAAGAATGGAAAGCAAATGTAATAAATTTCAGATAACCTAATCATCAAACGAGTCCGATAAATTAAAATGGAAGACATTTAATAGCTAAAATGTAGCTAACTACTCCGGAATTCACTCAATTAATTCTACACCAAATGACTCTTATTGGTAGATCATCTTTTAAGTGTGTAACTATCTTATCTCACACACTACATGATGCTCAGTGAAGTAGCAGCAATGATCTCTCAAACTCGTCGACTGGGAGCCGGGTTGTTCCTGTGATCTCACTACTGATGCGCAGCGTTAAAGCACACCAAATTCGGTGCGAAAATGCCACACATTTCTGTCCCATTATGACGAGTGGACATTTATGGTCCACTATATTTCGTCTTTCAGTGGTGATCTCTCCAGGATAACAGCTCCCCCCTTCACAGAGCATTCTGGCCTTTGAAGGATGGATGGAGAGGAGAAAAAAAAAAAGAATACGCCATGAAAGAATGGATGGAGATACTCGGTATTGACAAGGGAGAGTTTTTTTTTATTAGCAGTACCAGCAGACGGTAAAAGGAAAACAGCCGAGAGAAGGGGAGAGAATGAAGAAAATCCCCCCCCCCCCCCCCCCCCCCTATTTTTTT
>CAXITT010000031.1:1147121-1190434 GCA_964033795.1 Lymnaea stagnalis
GGATGATGGCTTGGGGTGGGAGGATGATGGCTTGGGGTGGGAGGATGATGGCATGGTTTGGGGTGGGAGGATGATGGCTTGGGGGGTGGGAGGATGATGGCATGGTTTGGGGTGGGAGGATGATGGCTTGGGGTGGGAGGATGATGGCATGGCTTGGGGTGGGAGGATGAATACAAGAACTAATTATGGTTGGTGGTGGGCAGCTGAGATTAATCCGATTCAATACTTTCTTTAAAGTGATGAGCACACCCTGTTGGTTTCAGTGATGTGAACACCCCATTGGTTCCAGTGATGAGCACACCCTGTTGGTTTCAGTGATGTGAACACCCCATTGGTTCCAGTGATGTGAACACCCTGTTGGTTTCAGTGATGTGAACACTCTGTTGGTGTCAGTGATGTGAACACCCTGTTGGTTTCAGTGATGTGAACACCCTGTTGGTTTCAGTCATGTGAAAACCCTGTTGGTGTCATTGATGTGAACACCCTGTTGGTGTTATTGATGTGAACACCCTGTTGGTTTCAGTGATGTGAACACCCTGTTTGTGTCAGTGATGTGAACACCCTGTTGGTGTCAGTGATGTGAACACCCGGTTGGTTTCAGTGATGTGAACACCCTGTTGGATTCAGTGATGTGAACACCCTGTTGGTGTCATCGATATGAACAGCCTGTTGGTGTCAGTGATGAGAACACCCCGTTGGTTTCAGTGATGTGAACGCCCTGTTGGTGTCAGTAATGATAATACCCTGTTGGTGTCATTGATGTGAACATCCTGTTGGTTTTAGTGATGTGAACACCTTGTTTGTGTCATTGATGTGAACACTATTTTGGTGTCAGTAATGAGAATACCATTTTGCTGTCATTGATGTGAACACCCTGTTGGTTTAAGTGATGTGAACACCCTGTTGGTTCCAGTGATGTGACACTCTGTTGGTTTCAGTGATGTGAATACCCTGTTGGTGTCGAGATTTTTAAAGTAAGCTTTAACAAATGGGAGACATGCGTTAAAAAAAGAAAATTACAATTTGCAGGAGTTCATTGATTGAAATGAGTCAGTCATGCGTAAACACTTGTATTTTTCTCACAAGCGATCATTGACAAGACTTTTGATCTCCCCACATTTTGTTATAAATACTTTATAGAAGCTGTGTGATGAGCAAACTAAACATGCTTGACAAGAGATTTTATGAATCCACTAAACATCCTAGAAAATTTTATGTGACATCTAAAATGTAAAAAGAACGCCAATTTTTGCTATCAACGTTTCCTACATATTTTACAGTCATTGTTTGTATAACTATGTTAATTGTTTGTCATTGTTTGTAATACTATGTTAATTTACTCTATGAGAATTTGTGAGAATTATTTTAATATTACTTTTTTTTTGTTTCCCATATTCTTACTCGATGTTTATAAAAATAAAGAAGCTTGTAAACATCCCGATTGGCCTGCATAACTGGCCAGATAATCTTTTATTTTACGACATCCTGATTGGCCAACATAACTTGCCAGATAATCTTTGATATAAGATATCCTGCTTGGTCACATGCATGGCAATATAATCATTGCTTTTACAACATATAGCTTGGCCAAAATAATTAGCCAGATTATCCTTGTCTTAGCAATCTCTTTATTTCAGAAAATCTTGCCTTTACCACATCAGCATTGGGTCAAGATCCAGATCACGTGTCCTAGCGACGTCATTAAAAAAATACTGACTTGCTCTGACGTTCACTGTGGACAGAACAGATGCAGGTCAAGACCACATACATCACACTGAGGCATGACCCATGGATAGAGCATTTGTTCCGGTTGGCCGGTCGGTCAGCGAGGTGCAGCTGATTTATTTGAGAGCATTGTTTGCCTCTTGTTAACAGAACTAGCTAACAAAACACACTACAAAATCGATGCTTATTTAAAGATATTTTAACGTGAGGCCCTTTGCACGTGTACATCAAGTCATTCAATGGTCATTAAATATCAAGTCATTCAAAGGTCATTAAATATCAAGTCATTCGAAGGTCATTAAATATCAAGCCCTTCAAAGGTCATTAAATGCGTCAAGTCATTCTAAGGTCATAAAAGATATAAAGTTATTTAAAGTTAATCCAGTTAATCAAGCATTTCAAAGGTCATTTAATATCAAGTCATTCAATAATCAACAAATATCAATTCATTCAAAGCTCATTAAACATCAAGTCATTTAAAGGTCATTAAATATCAAGTCATTCAAAGGTCATTAAATATCTAGTCATTCAAAGATCATTAAATATCAAGTTATTCAAGCATCATTAAATATCATGTGATTTAAAGGTCATTAAATGCATCAAGTCATTCAAAGTTAATCAAGTGAATCAAGTCATTCAAAGGTCTTTAAATATCACGTCATTCAAAGATCATTAAATATCAAGTCATTCAAAGATCATTAAATATCAAGTCATTCAAGCGTCATTAAATATCAAGTCATTCAAAGGTCATTAAATGCATCATTCAAAGAACATTAAATAGCAATCATTCAAAGGTCATCAAGTACATATGTTGATTAAAAGTTCATGAAGTATGTCATAAGTATAAACATATGGAGATGAGATGTATCAGAAGTATTCTTGGAATCTGCTCTAGAGACCATATCTCTAACGAACAAGTGAAAGAAAGCATTCGTCATACAATTGTACAGTATGATGACCTCCTGGGAACTGTTAAAAAGCGGAAACTGGAATGGTATGGCCATGTGACAAGAAAACAAGGGCTTGCCAAAGAAATCATGCAGGGCACAACGCGAGGAGGGAGAAGAAGTGGAAGTTTTTAAAAAAGATGGGAAGATAACATCAAAGCGTGGACTAAAAGTAGACGATGCTGTGCGTAGTGCAGAAAAAAGAGAGGAAAGGAGAAGGATGCAGCCGTGGCAAGAGTGGCCCTAAGTGTGCCCTCAAGATTGGCCCCAATTGTGGCCCCAATAGTAGCCCTAAGTGTGACCCTAAGAGTGCCCCCAAGAGTTGCCCTAAGTGTGCCCTCAAGAGTGGTCCCAAGAATGGTACCAAGAGTGACCCCAAGAGTGTCCCCAAGAATGGCCCAAAGAGTGACCTTAAGTAGGGCCCCAAGAGTGGCCCTAAGTGTGCCCTCAAGATTGGCCCCAATGTGGCCCCAAAAGTGGTCCTAAGTGTGACCCCAAGAGTGTCCCCAAGAGTGGCCCCACAGTGGACTTAAGTGTGACCCCAAGATTGGCCCCAATTGTTGCCCCAATTGTGGCCCCAATAGTGGCCCTAAGTGTGACCTCAAGAGTGGTCCCAATTGTGGCCCCAATAGTGGCCCTAAGTGTGACCCCAAGAATGTCCCCAAGAGTGGCTCCACAGTGGACTTAAGTGTGCCCTCAAGATTGGCCCCATTTGTGGCCCCAATAGTGGCCCTAAGTGTAACCCTAAGTGTGGCCCCAAGAATGGTACCAAGAGTGACCCCAAGAGTGTCCCCAAGAGTGAACCTAAGTAGGGCCCCAAGAGTGGCCCTAAGTGTGTTCTCAAGATTGGCCCCAATTGTGGCCCCAATAATGTCCCTAAGTGTGACCCCCAAGAGTGGCCCCAAGAATGGTACCAAGAGTAACCCCAAGACTGGCCCCTAGAGTGGCCCCAAGAGTGACCCCAAGAGTGACCCCTAGAGTGATCCTAAGAGTGACCCCAAAAATTGCCCCAAGCGTGGCCCAAAGAGTGGCCCCAAGAGTGGCCCCAAGATTGGTACCAAGAGTGACCCCAAGAGTGACCCCCTAGAATGGCCACCAGAGTGACCCCAAGAGTGACCCCTATATTGACCCTAAGAGTGACCACAAAAGTGGCCCAAGAGCGGGCCTAAGAGTGGCCCTAAGAGTGGCCCCAAGAGTGACCTTAAGAGTGGCATCAAGTTCTTTCAAAAGTTCTCTGAAGAGATTTGGCTCTGTCACCTCAGTTTAAGCACTGTAATCAGCTCTCACCTTATCGAACTTTACCTGAACCTCCAAAGACGTGACGTGCTCACGCCAATATGGGAGCCCACATGCGGTCATTCGAAGCAAAACTGATTCTATGGGAGAATCAGCTGTATGAGGGCTTCTTTGTTCATATCGCTCACCTCACCCAGACTGATGAAGCCCTGGTTAAAAACCAGAGAATACAACAGTATGCTGCTAACGTTGCGTTCAAGACAGTCAGCCCTACTTTTGACTTTCCCTACGACGACGACGATGCCTCTGATGTCCAATTGGAGTTGATTGATTTGCTAGCTTTGGACGTTCCCTTGTTCAAGGTTATTTCTTGCACCACTCTCATTGACTACTACCATGTGATCAGTTTCCAGAGGTGTTGGCTAGTGTTTTGGCTACATGTTTCTTTTGGCCTAGTGCCTGGTGTGCCTTGTTGACCCTGTGACCCGGCCTGTTAGTCCGAAAAGTTTGCACAACAAGAGCACAGAAGGAAGGAAATCTGAAATTTCGACAAATACTAATTGGAAGAAGTAGTCAAATCTGTGGAAATAACACTAAAGACTTTGGCCCAAAATCAGAATGTTTTTCTTCGGATACATATTCTTCCTTCAATAAGATGATAACATGAAGCTATCCCGCACGTTATCCTGACATTTATCCAGTTCACTTGATACTTGGCGCCACTACCTAATGTGTCGCCCACCCAACGTCATGTTGCATATTGTGACAGTGACGAGAGTGATGACAGTTCACGAGAGCCTAACAGGCAGCAGCGAAATCTCTCGCACATTTTCTCATTTTTTAAATGTTTTCTTCAAATTCTATTCCTGGATGGTTGGACATTTTTTGGACCTGAAAGTTTCTTGAACTGTTTAGAAGCTGAACTTTTTCACTTATAACAAACCCAATCGTGTTGCAGTGTGTCATGTCTTGACGCGACTATGTGGTAAAATGTTTTCGGGCCAACTGGAGCCAAAATGATCAATACTTTCATGGTGGGCCCTCATATATATAGAGGAAGAAGAAGAAGATGAAAGTGTAGTTTAGTGTTTTATAAAAGATTTCGAAAATGTTTTCAGATCTGATACATGTTTGCGATTAAATCATAAACTAAATGTGGACTGAATGAAATACAGGCAAACGACATTAATTATACACCATAAAGAAAAGTGAGACGAGATCAGTGTTTCAAACAGAGCTCAGTGGCAGCAAGTTCAATCTTGAACATCAAAAAATATAGAATACTAGTGACGGTCTTCGGTCATGCCGTATGCAGAAGATACAAATGTAAATATTCTGGCTTTAAAAAAAGACAAGACCGATACTAATACAGTCAAATATAAGATTACGTAGGTCCCATATGTTAATAATGTTTGCATTTTTTACCTCAACTGTACGCACTACAGAATTGTGTGTGGCGCGTTTAAGTTTTGAAAAGCTATACTTCCGTTTCTATAATGCGCTCATGTGCCTTGACTGAGACCCAAGTGTTTAAAGGTGGTGTCATAAATGTCAGGAGGAGAACAAGGACGTGACGTGCTCACGTGAACATGGAGGTCAACATGCGGTCAAGCAAAGTTGCTTCTATGGGAGAGACACTGTAGTAGTGCTACTATGCTCATTTCCGTCAACTCGCCCAGAGGGGTGCAGTCCTCGTTGAGACCGAAGACGGTATAAAAATAATGCATTTATAAAGAGAATACATTTTTAAAGAGAATACATTCATTAATAGATTACATTTATAAAGGGAGTATTTATAAAGTTGCAAAGTATACAATTCCTTATTATGAATCAACAATAAAGTGTTATTTTTTATTTATTACAGTAGAACTCAGTTATGTCAACGGCCTTTGGGGTATGCCAAAGACCGTCTAGACAACAGATCAAAACGATGACCGAAAACCAATATGGCAGGATTATATTAACGTGCTTGAAATTTCTTTATGTATATGATGTGCGTGAATAGTTGTAGGGACTTCAGTAAAAATATATATATATATTTAAAAAAATATTCAAGGTATTTATACCAAATTTTAAATTTAAAAAATGAAAACGGAATCAACTTTTGAACTTTTTGAGCTACGAATTTTGAAAGTGTGAGTTCGTTTGGTGTCTTCTAGTATGGACGAAGCCTCCACATTTTGTGACCTCATTCTGCTGATCGTGTCATGCGCAATGACTAACTAACGCAAATATTCTGGTGAGGGTCTGAGATTACTCTCTTATGACCCCGGCTAGTAAATTGGCTATCAACTCCATATGTTGAGCTGAGCCATACAACATTTCCCTCACAAAGGATCCTCCAACCGCCCTGGCTTCCCCCGGGAGATCTAGTGAGGGACATTCAGTCAACAGATGCTCTAGGGTCTCTGGGGCCAGGCTGCAGTGCCGGCAGGTAGCATCTCTGTTGTTATCCAGCCTCCAGAAATATGTGCGCAAAGGGCAGTGCTCGGTGCGCATCTGCGTCACTAAACTCTGCGATCTGCGACCTAATCCCCACCATGGGTCTTGTTTGCCAGGAGTGGGCAAATTTGAATAGACGCCTCTGGCGGTCGTGTTGTCAGCCCATTGCCTGTACCACTTCTGCCTGAAGTGGTCCGCCAGCCAGTTTTTGACTCCCAAGAAAGTCATTGGTACTTCTGGCTGAGGCTGGACAGCCCCGGTTTTCGCCTGAGTGTCCGCTCTCTCATTGCCACTGATGTTGACGTGCCCTGGTATCCATTGTATTGCAACCTTGCCCCTAGTTCACCAAGTCTGCATATGTCGTTGGTAATGACGTCGACCGAGCGTGTGGTACTCCGTCTCTTCTCCAAGATCTCAAGAGCAGATCTTGAGTCTGAGAAGACAACTACATCAAGCCCCGCATGTTCCGTCCCCTCCAAAGTGTCGTGGACTCTCTCCAAGGCCATATGCATAGCTATAAGCTCCGCATCAAAATTTGACGCTGTAGTCTCACAAGGCCCCGAGAGTTCTTCAGTAGGTGGTCCTCCTACTGGGTACTGTATGAGCGCACCGTACCCAGCAGTTCTTTTTCTAAGGTCGGCAGAGCCGTCCGTGAACACTTCCACAGGTATGTGTGCGAACACATCCATGGTCTCAAGGGCAACCACTTTCTGCACATGTTCAGGGCTGCGTTTCGTCACTGCTGCATCAATCAAGGCCAAATGTATGGAGGGACGTGAGGGTTCCGCATATGGGGGATTAATTGGGATTAGGGTCAGACGTTCTCTATTTGGGGGCATGGTGACTGTCCTTTCCAGCTCCACGACCTGGTGCATGAAAGAGGACCTCTTTAGTCTCCTGCCGCCCACCCAGTTATTCTGCATTTGGAAGGCTAGTTCGTTTTCACCGAGCCGTCGGTACCTCTCTACGGTACTTAATATGGACTTTTCCCTCCTAATTTGTAGCGGTTCTACATTGGCCAAGACCTGTATGCGCCACAAATGAATCTCAGAGCCTGATTCTGGATTCGGCCCAGTTTTTCCAGGACGGTCTTGCTTGCAAAGGATTGGGCCGTCACGCTGTAATCCATCACCGACCTTACACTGCTTAGGAATAGAGCTCTAAGCGTACTTGGGCCCGCGCCCCAACTTGTGCAAGCCAACTTTTTCACCAGGTTGAGCTTAGCGGTTGCCTGGGAGCAGAGGTCCTGTACAAAATTATGCATTTGCACCTTTTGGTCCAACTTAACTCCCAGGTAGACCGGTTGTTTGTCCCACTTGAGCGCTACATCGCCCACCTTGAGCTCGATCTCCTGTTTGAGAATGGTCTACCCATTTGTGAATAGTGAATAGACCGTCTTCTCGGTGTTAATTTCCTGGTGCCACCGCCGCATGTACCTATTGATAGCAGAGAGGTCCAGCTGTAATAGCGTTTGCAGGCGGTGGACATCCTTACCGGTGCTCCAGATTACCAAATCGTCCACATACATGGCAGAGATGGCACACACATACTGGGACACACATAAGCTGGGACATGCACATGCTGGGACACCACAAGCTGGGACACACACAAGCTGGGACACACACAAGTTGGGGGACACACAAGCTGGGACACACATGAGCTGGGAGACACACATGCTGGAATACACACATGCTAGAACACACACATGCTGGGACACACACAAGCTTTTACACACACATGCTGGGACACTCACATTCTGTGACACACACATGCTGGGACACACACATTCTGGGAGCCACACATGCTGGAACGCACACGTGCTGGGAACCAAACATGCTGGGACACGCACATGCTGGGACACAAACATGCTGGGAGTCGCACATGCTGGGACACAAACATGCTGGGAGCCACATATGCTGGGACACACACAAGCTGGGACACACACATGCTGGGACACACACATGCTGGGACACACACAAGCTGGGACACAGTGTACGACCCTGTGTGTGTACGACCCTGTGTGTGATGCTGGGACACACACATGCTGGGACACACACATGCTGGGAGACACACATGCTGGGACACACACACGCTGGGACACACACTTGCTGGGACACACACATGCTGGGACACACCGATGCTGGGACACACACATGCTGGGACACACACAGGCTGGGACACACACATACTGGGACACACACATGTTGGGAAACACACAAGCTGGGACACACACATGCTGGGACACACACATGCTGGTACACACTTGTTGGGACACACACATTCTGGGAGCCACACATGCTGGCACACACATAAGCTGGATGTGTTTCTGAGATTATTACACTGGCCAGGGGCTGTGTTGCCACATGAAAATTTGCGCAAAACTAAACCCCACTTTCAACATCAATTTTCCTGTGCAGCAGTTGAGTCCTCATTACTTCCAATAGTTTCATGCTGATTCCAATTGTGGTCATTTATCCCGGTTCGCTGACCCCTTGTCCTAGGGATGGGGTTACATCAGTGCAAGGAAACCCTGCCTGACGCCAGAGTGGAGGCAATCCTTCCAGGAGCCTAGTCTCGTAGAGCACTCGCCAACAACTTGACCCAGAACACGGTTTGTTATATCCCCTTAGGATCGGAGGCTCGGTCGTGGTATCGATCCAAAGAAGCTTTGATCATGTGAGTGATACTGTACGGTAATCGATTATTCACACATAATTGAAACTTCGCACCCTGGTGAGGTATTGTCTCAAAGGACCGACCGCCAAGATTTCTCTCTGCATGGCCATGATTAAATTCATAACATGGTTCTACTCAAAATTGCAATTGAGAGTTTTCGACCTACTGCATGAAGGCTTTCGGTCCGCTTGAACCGAACCTGCGTCTCTCGAACTGAACTGTACATCTCATCACATCAAACATACAAGGATGCCGTACTTTAAGCTTCCTGATCTATCTGTCCACGGCTCATTAAAGGTCAAGACTATTAACCATGAGAATTGATAGAAAAATAAATAACACCAAGATGACTAATAAGATGAATAATTTTTTTTTTAAAAATGTAATAACAAAGTTAAATTCTTAGCAATCGTGTTTAAAATCCCTGACCCACGCCTGCTTTGATATTAAACTCATGATCAAATCATGCTCTACATCCCCATGTGTACATATCTCTTATATATATTTGCTTCTGGTGTGTCCTGCTTCTTTATCACAACCGGGCCTCCCCTTACTCAACCTGTTTGCAGATAAAAAGCTGTCACGCAGAGAGTGTCGTGCCTGACGGTTGAACCCAGGTCAACAAATGTTGATGGTTTTTTTCTTGAGGGTGAGACGACTGTTTATTTTAATCAATAAAGAGCCACGGGTATGATGTGGGGCTGTCTGTAGGGCGGTCTGTAGGAATGTCTGTAGGACTGTCTGTAGGACAACTGTTTAATGGCGGCAGCTAGGGATTAGGACTGTCTGTAGGACTACTCTTTTATGGCTGGCAGCTAGAGTGCAGGACTATCTGTAGGACTTCTCTTTAAAGGCCGGCTATAGGGTGCAGGACTATCTTTAAAACTTCTCTTTAAATGCCGGCAGCAAGGGTGCAGGACTCTCTGTAGGACTTCTCTTTAAATGCCGGCAGCTAGGGTGCAGGACTATCTGTAGGACTTCTCTTTAAATGCCGGCAGCTAGGGTGCAGGACTATCTGTAGGACTTCTCTTTAAATGCCGGCAGCTAGGGTGGAGCACTATCTGTAGGACTTCTCTTTATAGCCCGGCAGCTAGGGTGCAGGAATATCTGAAGGACTTCTCTTTAAATGCCGGCAGCTAGGGTGCAGGACTATCTGTAGGACTTCTCTTTAAATATCGACAGCTAGGGGGCAGGACTATCTGTAGGACTTCTCTTTAAAGGCCGGCAGCTAGGGTGCAGGACTGTCTTTAAAACTTCTTCTTAAATGTCGGCAGCTTGGGTGCAGGACTGTCTGTAGCACTTCTCTTTAAAGGCCGGCAGCTAGGGTGCAGGACTGTCTGTAGGACTATTGCTTATAGAAAATGAGAAGTTAATTCTTTTTTTGCAACACTTTTGCCACCGGGAGTTTTCTCAAAATACCCGCGCCCGGCGTACAAAAGAATGCACAATGCTAACCCCAAGTCTACCCTAGTCGTCACAAATATCCAATAATTGGGTCAATAATCACATTTATATACCAGACTATTCTTACGTTTCCTAAAAAGGACACCACGTGTTTCTGGCAGTCTTTGACCAAACCTAGGAAATGACCAAAGCCACTGGCACAAATCCAATGATTGTTGGCTCGGCATATGATCCCCACATTGTCATGTGCGATATGAACATACATTTAATAGGAAAAGCAATTTGGAATCAATCGCAGCAATACATCTTTATGATTCCCCAAATAGCCTGACTGACTAGCCTACCGGACAAGACCACACATTAGGTCCCGCATTAAGTCGTCATGGCTATAGACGGCCACTATCCCGCATCGTACCAGCAGCCATAAATCGCTCATCTCAGCACATGCTGTCTACAAATCTAACGTGCTCTGTCAAAACCGAGCAACTGTGCAACACTGTATTCTACATGCCCCGTTTATTTAACATCTCTTTGCAGTCAAATTGTATGTGGGAGCCACTTAGGCCTAACATTTGGAGCGTATGAGGCCTAACATTAGGAGCCTATTAGTCCTAACATTTCTAGCCTATTATTCCTAACATTGGGAGCCTATTATTCCTAATATATAGAGCTACTTACGCATAACATGTGTAGCCTTTTATTCCTAACATTTGGAGCCACTTTGCCCTAATATTTTTAGTCTATTATGCCTAACATATGGAGCGCCTTAGGCCTAATATTTGTAGCCTATTAGGCCTAACACATGGAGCACCCTAGGCCTAACATTTGTAGCCTATTAGGCCTAACACATGGAGCACCCTAGGCCTAACATTTCTAGCCTATTAGGCCTAACACATGGAGCGCCCTAGGTCTAACATTTACTATACAAGTTGATAGTGTTTTTGAGTTTCCTGGAGTGGCCATGGAGCACCTGAGACTTAGGGTCAGTGATAACAGGTTGGGAACCACTTGGCTATTGATAATGACTTCAAATGTGTGTGCCAATGGGCAAAGTAAGATTATTGAACAAAGTTTAAGATTATAATAATATATCTCAAGTACAATTTAGGTGACAGATTAAGAGTATCAAGCACAAGTTAGAGGACAGATTAAGAGTATCAAGTGCAAGTTAGATGACAGATTCAGATTATCAAGTACAAGTTAGGTGACAGATTAAGAGTATCAAGTACAAGTAGATTTACAGATTAAGAGTATCATTTCCATTTCAATAAATAACTCCAATAGCCAATTGGGAATGAGTTGAAGAGCAACTCATATATATCGGGAAGTATGAGTTTGAGAACCATTGTTATAAACAATTGAATAAGTGGTTGAAAACGACTGACATACATTAGTTGAATACGAGGTTGAGAACCATTGATCGAGCGGTTACCGTGTTTCAACTCTTTCTGTCTGGCGTAAGCCACCCACCCCCTCCTTTCGCCCCTTAAAGCCCCCCCCCCCCAACATGCCTAGACCTATGTGTCTTTTGATGCCGGCGACAGACGTGAAATGCTGGAATGCCAGGGATGATGACCCCGAGTTCTATGATTATGATGATGAGCACACTCTTTCTGTCTGGCGTAAGCCCCCCACCCCCTCCTTTCGCCCCTTAAAGCCCCCCCCCCCCCAACATGCCTAGACCTATGTGTCTTTTGATGCCGGCGACAGACGTGAAATGCTGGAATGCCAGGGATGATGACCCCGAGTTCTATGATTATGATGATGAGCCAGGCTCGCCGGGGCAGACTGATGGCCAAATCGTATGGACGTGCACGCTGGTCTGTGTGCTCGTGATTTACAATGGCGGCCCGTTGGCTGGGACGCCGATTCTAGAGCGTCGCTTGGAGACCTTAAGGGGCAAATTGCGAAGTTGTCATCGTCTTAATCGAAAGGTATTCTTGTGTGGTGCCGAGTTATGCGCTCCTGAAAGAACAAGTTTGTTGTCCGAAGTCAGATGGGATCGTAACTTTATTCGGATTTTAAACATTGATGGTTGCGTCTTGATGGTTGTGTTTTGATGGTTGTGTCTTGATGGTTGTGTCTTGATGGTTGTGTCTTGATAGTTGTGTCTTGATGGTTGTGTCTTGATTGTTGTGTCTTGATGGTTGTGTCTTGATTGTTGTGTCTTGATGGTTGTGTCTTGATGGTTGTGTCTTGATGGTTGTGTCTTCATGGTTGTGTCTTGATGGTTGTGTCTTGATGGTTGTGTCTTGATTGTTGTGTCTTGATGGTTGTGTCTTGATGGTTGTGTCTTGATGGTTGTGCCTTGATGGTTGTGTCTTGATGGTTGTGTCTTCATGGTTGTGTCTTGATGGTTGTGTCTTCATGGTTGTGTCTTGATGGTTGTGTCTTGATCGTTGTGTCTTGATGGTTGTGTCTTGATGGTTGTGTCTTCATGGTTGTGTCTTCATGGTTGTGTCTTGATGGTTAGTATCACTTTATAAGAGAGTGCTGATATCAATTTATGAGAGGGTTTTAGTATCAATTAATGAGAGGGTGTTAGTATCAATTTATGAGAGGTTGTTAGTATCAATTTATGAGAAAGTGCTATTAAAACATTACCAGCGCGCTCTACGTCATATTCGACTGTTCTCGCGTCTTCTTTAATTGGCCTACTTTAGTTTAGTCTTATAATGAAAAGATTTCTCCAACTAGAGAGAATTCAATGAGCTCCCATACAGTCCTTCTCACTAAAACATTGGTTTGCTTTATTTCTTAGCAAAAGATTAAAAGTCAATCGCAGTGATGCCACCATATTGAACATTGTCGTTCTACAATTGTTTTAGTGTTCTGTTAATTGAATGTGCTGACCCCAGTGTAGTGCCAATACGTGGAACATCCCTTTGTCATAAATGATTAAACATCTTTTATCAATGTATATAAAGTGGTGGGGGGGGGGTCATACAACAATAATTTTACATTGCATTGTCTAAAAAAATCCCCCTAACATTGGATCTACACATCAAGTTAATGCGGTAATTTTATGTCTTCAATAAACACTCAAAAGCTGTGCCTGAGCTTTTAATTTGTGCCATGATTAATATTTCGCTTGTTGAAGATGACAAAACCAGACACTAAAAGCAGAATAATTCCAAGAGTTGTTAATGACATCATTAGTCTTACAAGACGAGACTTTGCTTTCATAACGACTAAGTCAAGACGACAGCGGGACGTAAGTGAATCAAATTAACATTTGAAGGCATCTTTGAGCCGCATACAAAGTTGACTTTGTTTCATGGTTGCCCTTTACGGCGGGAAAGCATTGCCTTTCATTCCTGACATCCGTTATGTCAACTGTCTTCTTTAGACGGCAGACGCACAGGAGTTGACGGATGAGATGCCGCATGATGAGACAAGACACACGTCCATTTCAATTTAAGTAAAATAATAGTTTTATACCTCAAACACGACTGACACTGGTCAACTTGGAAGAGTGTCCTGACATTGGTAGAACGGTCAGCTAGGAAGAGTGTCCTGACATTGGTAGAATGGTCAGCTTCAATGAGTGTCCTGACATTAGTAGAACGGTTAGCTTGGAGAGTGTTTTGGCATTAGTAGAACGGTCAGCTTCAATGTGTGTCCTGGCATTAGTAGAACGGTCAGCTTCAATGAGTGTCCTGACATTACAATCAGACTCTAGCTAGCAGACATGAATTTACAATCAGACTCATGCTAGCAGACACGACATTACAATCAGACTCTAGCTAGCAGACACGACATTACAATCAGACTCTAGCTAGCAGACATGAATTTACAATCAGACTCATGCTACCAGACACGACATTACAATCAGACTCTAGCTAGCAGACACGACATTACAATCAGACTCTAGCTAGCAGACACGAATTTACAATCAGACTCAAGCTAGCAGACACGACATTACAATCAGACTCCAGCTAGCAGACGCGAAATTACAATCAGACTCTAGATAGCAGACACGACATTACAATCTGACTCTAGCTAGCAGACACGAATTTACAATCAGACTTATGCTAGCAGACATGACATTACAATCAGACTCAAGCTACCAGACGCGAAATTACAATCAGACTCTAGATAGCAGACACGACATTACAATCTGACTCTAGCTAGCAGACACGAATTTACAATCAGACTTATGCTAGCAAACACGACCTTAGAATCAGACTCAAGCTAGCAGACACTAAATTACAATCAGACTCAAGCTAGCAGACACTACATTACAATCAGACTCAAGCTAGCTTAATCTATTAAATTTATTATTTTTCGAAATAAGTTGATTTCTTTTCGTTGACAAAGCGTTTAAAAGGATTTTAAAAATAAATCAGCAGTAGAAATTATATAGATTTATACTTTAGATAATCTAGATTTATATTAGAGACGTCCTAGATTTATACTAAGAGATAATCTAGTTTTATACTTGAGGTAATCTAGAATTATACCAGAAATAATCTAGATTTATACTACACGTAATCTAGTTTCATACTAGAGATGTCCTAGATTGGTCCTAAGCATGCTCTAAAAGAAAACAAGACACTTCCCTTATTTTGGATATTTTGATGAAAAGGTTGGTGGTGTATAAATGTCCTTCAGCGTAATGTACGCATCCCAGATGTATGTATGTGTACGTGTTGGTGAGGCAGCCCCGTAATAGCTTAAACTGTAAACAATTGTTGTATGTCTCATATATGGGAGACAAATTATGTGTGTGTGAAAAGGAAAGTGGGAAAGGGGGGAGGGGGCGTCCCTAGTGCTGACTTTGTGCAACCTTCATGTGTGTCTCCTGTAGAGAAGACAATCTTGCGCCAGTAAATCAAATCCTTGGAAGGTTTAAACCCGACCTGTCTCCAAAGACGTGCTGGGATAGCTTTAATGAGCGGACGGGCTTACGAGAATTAGCCCAAATCTCACGGCCTTGTTACCTGTTGGGCCCCCGACGCTGTACCGTCTCCGGCTAAAAGAGACTTCCGATCTTCGGCGATCTGGGGAGACAGAAAACGTGGGTCGAGCGTTAGGAGAATAAAGACAGTATCTCATCTCGTCTTTGTTAGGCGATACAATGTGTGCAGTTACCGTTGTCCGGTGAATACCGCACTTTGACAATCTGGGTCGTGTGCATAGTATATTTACAAACTCAATCAAGGCCATGTCTCCAAGTTCCAAGGCTCATTGAAGGAAACGCCGTGTTGAATAAAAATGTTTAATAAATCAAGTTAAAAAGTTGTTGTTGTTTTTTTTAAATAAAACTTAAAAATAAATTTCATTTTTGTCTACCCCCTAAAATGCGCTTCTTGAAAATATTAATTAAAAGTGGTTATGTTTACCACTGTTTAGTAGCATGGTTCTGTGTAGCTTACCAGTGTTTAGTAGCATGGTTCTGTGTAACTTACCAGTGTTTAGTAGCATGTCTCTGTGTAACTTATTAATGTTTAGTAGCATGTCTCTGTGTAACTTACCAATGTTTAGTAGCATGGTTCTGTGTAACTTACCAGTGTTTAGTAGCATGGTTCTGTGTAACTTACCAATGTTTAGTAGCATGGTTCTGTGTAACTAACGCGTGTTTAGTAGCATGGTTCTGTGTACCTTACCAGTTTTTAGTAGCATGTCTCTGTGTAACTTACCACTGTTTAGTAGCATGTCTCTGTGTAACTTACCAATGTTTAGTAGCATGGTTCTGTGTAACTTACCACTGTTTAGTAGCATGGTTCTGTGTAACTAACGCGTGTTTAGTAGCATGGTTCTGTGTAACTTACCAATGTTTAGTAGCATGGTTATGTGTAACTTACCACTGTTTAGTAGCATGGTTCTGTGTAACTAACGCGTGTTTAGTAGCATGGTTCTGTGTAACTTACCACTGTTTAGTAGCATGGTTCTGTGTAACTAACGCGTGTTTAGTAGCATGGATCTGTGTAACTTACCAATGTTTAGTAGCATGGTTCTGTGTAACTTACCACTGTTTAGTAGCATGGTTCTGTGTAACTTACCAGTGTTTAGTAGCATGGTTCTGTGTAACTTACCACTGTTTAGTAGCATGGTTCTGTGTAACTTACCACTGTTTAGTAGCATGGTTCTGTGTAACTTACCAGTGTTTAGTAGCATGGTTCTGTGTAACTAACGCGTGTTTAGTAGCATGGTTCTGTGTAACTTACCAATGTTTAGTAGCATGGTTCTGTGTAACTTACCAATGTTTAGTAGCATGGTTCTGTGTAACTTACCAATGTTTAGTAGCATGGTTCTGTGTAACTTACCAGTTTTTAGTAGCATGTCTCTGTGTAGCTTACCAATGGTTTGTAGCATGGTTCTGTGTAACTTACCAGTGTTTAGTAGCATGGTTCTGTGTAACTTACCAGTGTTTAGTAGCATGTCTCTGTGTAACTTATTAATATTTAGTAGCATGTCTCTGTGTAACTTACCAATGTTTAGTAGCATGGTTCTGTGTAACTTACCAGTGTTTAGTAGCATGGTTCTGTGTAACTTACCAATGTTTAGTAGCATGGTTCTGTGTAACTAACGCGTGTTTAGTAGCATGGTTCTGTGTACCTTACCAGTTTTTAGTAGCATGTCTCTGTGTAACTTACCACTGTTTAGTAGCATGTCTCTGTGTAACTTACCAATGTTTAGTAGCATGGTTCTGTGTAACTTACCAGTGTTTAGTAGCATGGTTCTGTGTAACTTACCAGTGTTTAGTAGCATGGTTCTGTGTAACTTACCAGTGTTTAGTAGCATGGTTCTGTGTAACTTACCAGTGTTTAGTAGCATGGTTCTGTGTAACTTACCAATGTTTAGTAGCATGGTTCTGTGTAACTAACGCGTGTTTAGTAGCATGGCTCTGTGTAACTTACCAGTTTTTAGTAGCATGTCTCTGTGTAACTTACCAGTGTTTAGTATCATGGTTCTGTGTAACTTACCAGTGTTTAGTAGCATGGTTCTGTGTAACTTACCAGTATTTAGTACCATAGTTCTGTGTATCTTACCAGTGTTTATTAACACGGTTCTGTTTAATTTATCAGTGTTTAGTAATATGGTTCTGTGTAACTCATCAGTTGTTAGTAGCATGGTTCTGTGTAGCTTACCAGTATTTAGTAGCATGGTTTTGTGCAACTTATCAGTGTCTAGTAACATGGTTCTGTGTAACTTACCAGTGTTTAGTAGCATGGTTCTTTGTAATTTACCAGTGTTTAGTAGCATAGGTCTGTGTTACTTACCAGTGTTTAGTATCTTTGGTTCTGTGTAACTTACCAGTTTTTAATAGAATGTTTCTGTGTAACTATCAGTGTCTAGTAGCATGGTTCTGTGTACC
The DNA here is from genome assembly GCA_964033795.1 of Lymnaea stagnalis. Lineage (NCBI taxonomy): Eukaryota > Metazoa > Mollusca > Gastropoda > Lymnaeidae > Lymnaea > Lymnaea stagnalis. The sequence goes on from CAXITT010000031.1 coordinate 1,164,873, forward strand.
TTACCAGTTTTTGTTAGCATGGTTTTGTATAACTTACCAGTGTTTCATTTTCTACTAACTCTTAACTGTGCAATCAGTGTACAGGGCAAGTTGTACATGGTTGCAATCTGTGTGCCTGACTCTATTTTATATATTGTGTACAATTTTCGGACACGGCATTTTGTATATGTGTGCAATCTGTGTATATGGCTATATTTTATATATGTACAATCTGTGTACATGACTCTATATTATATATTGATTTTTTTTTTTTTTTTTTTTTTTTTTTTTTTTTTTTTTTTTTTTTTGTGTTTCGGGAACGTAAAGTAGGTAAACATATTCACAGAAATTAGCTGAATGGAGATAGACCAGGATTTAGGAGATGCCTAGCAATGTTTTGTGTGACTCATAGTCCTCTTAATGAGTTGTATAACATAGAACTTGTCAGAAGTTTCATCGCGTTACTGCCCTACCGACAACGGGACTCCATCTCCGTGTTTGATTTCAGAGTTAGCCTTCCTTAAGATGAGTTGGCATCTCAGGATGGTGAGATGAGTTCTCATCTGAGGATGATGAGTCCCGTCCACCCAGGGTGCTGGTGACCTATTTTTTCATTTAATTTATGTAACTTGAATAATTGCCTTTTCTTCAAATCCAACAGCTTAGTCTGAAAATCACAGTTAACATACACCACATATTACATACACAATAAATTACATAAACCACATATTGATACACCCTAGATTTCATACATAACATATTCCATACACTACAGTTTCCAGAAAACAGATAACATACACCAAATATCACACACATATAGATAACATATATAATAAATTACATTCACCATATATTACATACACCTTAGATTAAATACACAACAGATTGCATGCAACATAGATTACATATACTATATATTACATACACTATCGATTTTATACACCACAGATTACATACACCAGAGCATACATACACCATAAATTACACACACCACGTATTACATATAGTAAAGATTGCATACATCATAGTTTACATACACATTATAACACATAATGCACATTAGTACAGTGACATTATAGTGCAAAATAATAGAGAGCACAGAACAGTGAACTTATGACACATGGTACTAGTACAGCACAGAACAGTGAACTTATGACACACGGTACTAGGACAGCACAGAAAAGTGAACTTATGACACACGGTATTAGTACAGCACAGAACAGTGAACTTATGACCCACGGTACTCGGACAGCACAGAACAGTGAACTTATGACACACGGTTATAGTACAGCACAGTACAGTGAACTTATGACACACGGTACTAGTACAGCACAGAACAGTGAACGTATGACACATGGTACTAGGACAGCACAGAACAGTGAACTTATGACACATAGTACTAGTAAAGCACAGAACAGTGAACTTATGACACACGGTACTAGTACAGCACAGAACAGTGAACTTATGACACACGGTACTAGGACAGCACAGAACAGTGAATTTATGTCACATAGTACTAGGAAAGCACAGTACAGTGAACTTATGACACACAGTACTAGGACATCACAGTACGGAGAATAAAGTAATGACAAGTGGAATCAAGTGTTTTTAACATCTATATTGCATTTTTCTTTAATGACTATTAATTCTCATATGACATCTCATATGACATCTCTATGACATCAATAACTTGCAGGGTTGATGGGAACAACATCAGCAAACATAATGGCTTGGGGCACAGGGTTAAGCCGAGACATGTTACAACGATTGGTGTGTGGTAATATGTGTGTGTGGACATGATACAGAGCTTGGTGTGTGGGGATATGTGTTCGTGGACATGTTACAACAATGGTGTGTGGAAATATGTGTGTGTTGGTGTGAGTGGTAAATCATGATATCCGCTATGATACTCCATGGAAATCATCAAATCATTCATGATACTAAAACATGAAAGTCAGGACAGAGTGCATTAATAATGGCTTTCAGTCAAGCAATGACAAATTATGAAAATCGTACACAAGTTTGACAATCGCCTCATGTGACGATTGTCATTTGTCACTTTTCATTGCGAAATCAAAATATTTAAAAAAAAATAATTAAAGACACGCACGATGAATGTTTAGTATTTTTGGCCACAGTGATTTCCATAGATAACTATGAACAATATGTACAGCTGTTCTCAATATGTCCTTCATATGGTCATCATATTTTCATCATATGGGTACACAGTTACCAACATAACATAGACGACTTAGGAAAAAATGCAAAAATACATTTCAATTATATTTGTAAAAAGTATGGCATTGCTATCAGATTTGTTTGTCTTAAAAGGGATTCCATGGTGGACTCCATTACATGGTGCCTGTATAAAATGGATGCCTTTAGAATAAGGGGTGCATGAATAACAGGGGTGCATGTTAAACAGGGGTGTCTGTAGAACAGGGGTGCCTGTAGAACAGAGTTCCTGAATACCAATTTTGTCAGTATATTGTTTCCCTGTCAATGCTACCCTGTTGCTGCACACAAGTGCAGTAGGTACATATATTTACTTTACAATTCTAACCAGTTCCGAAATCTATTCAAAAATTCCATTCAACATCATACAGACGAGACAACGTGCCATTTGGCGACATGATGGCGGTGGCGTGGAAAGGAGAGAATAATCCAACCATTGGAAGAAACATTGTTTAGGTCGAAATAAGTTGACCTATTCTAACATTGTTCAGCTAGAAACAAGTTGACCTATTCTAACATTGTTCAGCTAGAAACAAGTTGACCTATTCTAACATTGTTCAGCTAGAAACAAGTTGACCTATTCAAACATTGTTCAGCTAAAAATAAGTTGAACTATTCTAACAAAAGCTATCCATTAAATACATTTGAAATTCAAAAGAAAGGAACAAAAAACAGAGAAAATTGAAAGGAAAGAAAAGGTTAATAAAATAAGCTGATATTAAAATCAAATATTTTGTTTTAAAGATTTAGTTTTAGAGTTTTTCTTTAGTGTTAGATGTTTCCTGAAAATCAATGTCACTTCAAGCCAGGAAGAAGTCTGACTTGATAGTATAAATGAATCCACAGAGGCTATTTGTAATAATGGACTTGGTACTTGTGTTTTGTAGCAGAATTCTTTGAAAAAGTGCAAATATTTGACCCGACGGCAATGTACAGCTGGGTAGCTACTAAAGCAAAGCTAATGAATATTCTAAGTAGCTCTAATCTTTGCTCAGTTAAAGCTATACAATTTTAAACCAAAATTAACTGGGGGCATTCATCTTTTCTCAGTTTAAGTTATATGATTTTACACCAATATTATCTAGTCAATGCATCAATTCCAACTAAAGAACAGCAGAAATAGAAATAGTAATTAATCAACTACAGAAATATCAATTAAAAAAGGAAGAATTCTCAGTATTGAAATCAGAACCAATGAAGCTAGTGTTATACAGTAGTTTAAGTTGTCTGGCCTTTATTCTGGCTACCATGTTAATATGATGATGGAATTTAATTTTACTTAGTGGTTGAGGTTAACCGGTGGCTATCTTGCTAACCGGTGGCTATCTTGCTTACCGGTATGGCATTTTTAATTTATGTCTTTATGTATGTTGAATTGTACTGGTTTATTTATCTTCCATGCTAAGCAATGCTAATTTATGTACTTACAATTGCATGCAATTGAATTCGAACCATGAAATGTAATGCAAGACTTAGTAATATGATAGGTACTGCATGACTTCCTAATATGACATGCACTGCAAGACATCGTACTATGATTTTTGCTGTATGACTGCCTACTATGACATGTACTAAAAGACATCGCACTATGATATGTGGTGTAAGATTTCCTACTATGATATGTGCTATAAGGCATCGTAATATGATATGTTCGTACTGTGATATGTAAGACAGCGTTTCATGATATGTACTGTAAGCAGTAAGATTACGCATACCGGCCCAAACAGTAAGATAACGCATACCGGCCCAAACAGTAAGATAACGCATACCGGCCCAAACAGTAAGATAACGCATACCGGCCCTCATGTATTACTTACAGGTTTCACTTGCTTTAAATATGGTTCGTGTCTTTATTTAACCATGACCTACAAATCTAATCCAAGTATTGACAACTCATATGAGTGCTCTGCGCTTCGAACAAAATCAATTCTTGTGAACTACCGCAGTAACAGGATGGCACCCTGAAACCAATAGAAGAGGATAGAAAAGTTGCCATAGAGCGGACAGAAAAGTTGCTATAAAGAGGATACAGTTGCTATGGATATATGCAATAGAAAATTGAATGACGATGGTTGCACTTAAGGGGATCAAGATCTAGTTATATTTCTGAAATAATATTCCTACCTTTCATCAGTTAGTATGGGGGTTAGGGGTGGTGGTGGGGTGGGGGTGCATTCAGGTTGAAGCAATATGAAATGCAATATAAAGAATACGAGAAAACCTGTACGTTAACATACAGAGTAGTGAAAAAAGCTAGAAGATCACTCAAGTTAAGAAAGAACATTTCGACTCAAAATAAAAGAACAGCAGACAAAGAGGGACGAAAACATAAATCTAGCTGAGAGAAGTCAACTTAGCTGATAGAAGTCAACTTAGCTGATAGAAGTCAACTTAGCTGGTAGAAGTCAACTTAGCTGAGAGAAGTCAACTTAGCTGGTAGAAGTCAACAAAATGACTGCACTAATTTCACATTCAGTTTTCTTATCTGCACCTCTACTCTCGTTACGAAATGTTTTGTATTCCTAAAAATAGCGATGGTTTACTATGGTACTCAAGTCAGTCGTGGTCTAAGAGTTCATCTCTAAACGTATGACATAATACTTGCGTATGCATTTCTAAAACAACTCTTACAATGATCTCAGAACATCCATAATTCATCGCTCTCCATGGATAAGTGTGCTGTAAGGATGAGACAGTCAAACGATTGTGTGAGTCTTGTATTCACACATTGCATTCAGTTTTAGCACGCGGGCAAACATTCATTCATTAGAAATCGCTGCTCCATTGCTGACATTATAAATACATTGAATGCTCAGACTTGATACATATGTACTAGAACAATGTGTATCCAATCAAGCGGTTATTGAACAGATCTAGACAAATAATAGCAAAACTATGTACATCTTTAAATGGCCATTGACAGTGTTTTAAATGGTATAGTTTTGGTGTGGTTCGGTGTGGTTCGGTGTGGCTCGGTGTTGTACGCGTGACTGAACCTTTGGTATTTTGTCCAATGTGTAAGCATCTGATGTCAGTAGTTCCCAAACTGGTCTCAAAAGCTTGAGAACTACTGAGCACCGTCCCGTAAAGAAATGAAACTGTGAGATATAAACCATATTTATCATCGTCATAGACCACCAAGAAAAGGTAGAAACCAGTGGCGTTACCAGACCACCAACAAAAGGTAGAAACCAGTGGCGTTACCAGACCACCAACAAAAGGTAGAAACCAGTGGCGTTACCAGACCACCAACAAAAGGTAGAAACCAGTGGCGTTACCAGACCACCAACAAAAGGTAGAAAACAGTGGCGTTACCAGACCACCAACAAAAGGTAGAAACCAGTGGCGTTACCAGACTGTGGGTTTCAAGATAAAAAATAGATATAGCACTTCCTTCGTTTTGCCTATAATTTAAGTGAAAACAATTGAAGGACAAAAACTGCATTGACTTTTACTTTATCTTTTTCTTTTTTTACTTTTTAAATGTGTGTTTGATTTTTCTTTTTTTTTAATCCTTATGAATTAGGAATTGAGTTCTCCTTCATTGAAATATTAATTTATATAGCAAATAATCAGACCTTTAATCTTACAATGCAATAGCTCATAGCTTAATTCCAGATTACCGTACACATGCGTTCATTAGTTGAAGACGGACATGAATTACAGGGTGAATCAACCTTCTTCAACTTGTGCTATTTAAAAGTTCAAAGATTTAGTCAATAGTTCTTTTTTTTTTTCTTATCCTATTTTGGACATAGCTATGTTTTGATGTACCGTTAGGTCAGGTCTAAATCTGCGGGGATAAGAGCGGTGTCCCGTAGACAAGAGGGGGTGGGGCCAGGGACAGATGAAAAGTTGGGGGATAAAAGCGGCGCCCCTTAGACACAAAAAGGGGCCAGGAGACAGATGGGAAGTTTGGGGATAAGAGCGGCGCCCCGGTACAAGAGTGGAGCCAGAACGAACGTGTTGCCAGTGATTATATTGCATCGGAATCCATTGCTGTGTTAGGTCATCGAATTCATTGATCCATGTCTGTGTTAGGTCATCCAATTCATTAATCTATTGCTGTGTTAGATCATCCAATTCATTGATCCCTTGCTGTGTTCGGTCATTCAATCCAGTGTCAAATGAACTTCGTATTTCTTTTACATCAACACAATACTTATCCATACATTAATTGTATCGTTAGGATTATCCAAAAACAGACGAATTGCTGCCGATTAAACCATATATCCATAGTATACATCCATAATATCCATAAAGACCAACAGTCCAAAAAAATGCGTCCATAGATTTTTACGAAACAGTTCAAGAATTATGCCTTAATAAAGATCTTTGTAAATCTTTATGTATTTTCTTATGCATATTCCTGAAGTATATGTTTATGTATATGGCCAAAAAAATGTTTATGTATATGTTTATGTGCTCCTCGTACTAGAAATTAAAAAAAAAAAAATGTACTGATTAGTGTAGAGATCTACTACAACATCCTTATCAACAGTGTTTTGAACACAGCACTTTGACGTGAACACATTGACGTTATATTTGCACCCACCAACCCAGGAGCCCATCACTTGGATAGTGCGGCTCTTTAAACCCACTGTCACCATAGTTGTGACGTCATTCTGACGTCATCCCGCCCCATGATCCTGCTGGCGGACAGTTCTGAAACATGGAATATATCGATTACATAATCTGGAGACAAGAGGCCCACAACAAATAATAAAGTTCTTTTTAAACAAGATTGTTCTTTGGATATTCTTAAACATGATATGTTTCTCTAACTTGAAAAAATTTAATTTGTAATAAGAATAATGCTAAATACAACGGATTTGTAACATATAGCAACGGATGTGTAGCTGTGTAACATATAACAACGGCATTGTTGCTATGAGACACATACACATTATACAGACAAGACTGACACACCAACACACACAAATATATATATATATAAAATTTAGAATTCCAGATAGAGCTTTCCAAAACATTTAGTGTAGGACATATAGTGTAAACATATGACGTCTCTAAAGTAATGACCTAGACATATGACATCACTAAAGTCATGACCCAGATATTTGACGTCACTAAAGTCATGACCCAGATATTTGACGTCACTAAAGTCATGAACTAAATATATGACGTAGAAATGTCAAGTAAAGTGAATTTGTTACAACCATGGATGCACATGTTAGACATTCAAGTCTGAAGTCTGGTCTGAAGTCTGGTCACATGAGATGAAGTTAGGAGGAAGCAAAAAGGTGTGTGAGTCTATTCAAAAGTAAATTTTTCAAATATTTGACACCTTTCTCCCTAACCTTGAAAAGTACAGGCCGGAAGTAGGAGACGGTATTCCAAAAGCTATGTACAAAATAACGACAATTCTAACTTTCTTTTGGCCTTGAAGAAATAACAGAAATCTAATTAGAGCAAAAATATTTGTTTTCCAGAAAGTAGTTAGAATTGTAATTTTATTTTTTCTGTTTTCTGAAGTAGCAAATTTTAAATTGAATGCATTTAGATAATGAATTGAGGACACAATGGCTATCAGTAAAAAAAAAAATAATGGTGGATGCGATGTGTGTTAATCCATTCTTACTGGACCAGTGGCTGCTGTGGTTTGATATGGCTGTGGTCTGGTGTTGATGTAGTTTGATGTAGCTGTGGTCTGATGGTGATAGGGTCTGATGTTGTTGTCGTCTGATGTTGCTGCTGTCGTCTGATGTTTATACATTCCTACTAGACCAGGTGTTGCTGTGGTCTGTTTTTGCTGTGGTCCGATGTCACTGTGGTATGATGTTGACGTGATCTGATGTTGATGTGGTCTGATTTTGCTGTGATCTGATGTTGCTGTGGTATGATGTTGCTGTGGTCTGATGTTTCTGCGGTCTCATGTCGATGTGGTATGATGTGGATGTGATCTGATGTTTCTGTGGTCTCATATTGCTGTGATTTGATGTTGTTGTGGTATGATGTTGCTGTGGTAGGATGTTGTTGGGGTCTGACGTTGCTGTGGTCTGATGCTAAAATCATAAATATTGCACATCATGGACAAGCAAAAAAACAAACGAACAAAGTCCTCTAACAAGAAACAGATTTACACTTCACACAATTCAAAGATGTACACTTTACACAATTCAAAGATGTACACAATATATTGTACACAGCACATTATCATATTTATTGATCTAAAAAGAGAACAACCACATGTACTAACGAAATGTGTACGGATTACTGCGTACAAACACAAAACGTACACATTTAAAAAATAGATTAGAGAAAAACAACAATTGTGTAGACATCTTAATGAAAATTGGTCTTAATTTGACCTTACAGTTCATCAAATTAGACAGCCAAATCAGTCTTAATTGGACTATAAATTGACCAAATTAGCAAGACGAATTGGTCTTAATATGACCATACAGCTGATCCAATTAGAAAGTCAACTAGCATTCGGGTATTTCATATGTGGCGTCACGATGACAGGATATGTATAGTTTAGCTTCACTCACGGGGACTAACCATCGGACGATGGACCATTGTGGGACTGACCACCCAACCATGGGCCCATTGTGGGACTGACCACCCAACCATGGGCCCAATGTGGGACTGACCACCCAACAAGGGGCCTGTTTGTAGACTGACAACCGAAGCATGGGCCCAATGTTGAAAATTGTCTTTAAGACTGGAAGCATTGTTCTTAAACGAGGCTGTTGGCCCCCAATCAGAGTTTTACTACAACTGCTGTGCCATCAGTGCTTGTCGAAACAGTAGTCAGCGCTGGTCAGTGGTCAGCTGTTAGCGCTGGTCAATAACTCTGTCGTACTTGACCTCGGCTTTATCAGGCGGAATTATAGAGATGACCTTTGACTCTTGACCTCCACATAAATAGGGACCGGTCCGATTCGGGAACCTGAAATGTGGACAACCAGACGACGTATGTGAGAACCTGTGTGACGTGGTTTATGCCTACCTTACATATAGATCCCATATTTTAAAATAATCCTTAGACCTGGGGCATGCTTTATTTTAAAACTCAGAATAATCGAATCCGAAATTTTGGCGTTTAACCCGCATCGAAACATAGTTGGGCTAATATAACAACAGAGTAGGTTATTAAGGGGTGGGGTGGGGGTATTGGAGAATCGCTTTTTTAATTAATTCTTCATTGAGAAAATTAATCTTATTCCACAAATCTGCTTCTTTCAAAGAAATTAAAATTTGTGCACGACAGCAATTTTTTTCTCTTAAATTATCGGTCATCAATACATAAGACGCGAAATGTTTTGACGATTCTGACCTCCCTTGTGTTAAAGGGACATAAACAGCCTAAACACCTACAGGTCCATTGGGGTGTCCAATGATCTCCGACTTGGGCTGGACCAGCGACCCGTGCTGATGGTGGTGGTGTTGCGGGTGGTGAGGATGGTGCTGATGGTGATGGCTCGGGGCTACGCCGTGGTGGCCGTTATGGTGTGGGTGGTGCTGCTGCTGTGACGGTGGCTGGTGATGGTGATGGTGCGCCGTCGCCTGCTGCGGCTGCTGGGGATGTGAGTGTGGGTGCTGTTGCGCCGTCGGGGGCTGTCCCGGGAGGTCGTCCTTGTTCTCCTGGTCCTCCCTGATCCTCGTCTTCGCGCGCTCCGTCAGCTTCTTCCGCTTCATCCTCCGGTTCTGGAACCAGACCTTGACCTGTCGCTCCGAGAGCTGGAGCTTGCACGAGATCTCCCATCGCTTCTGGCGTGTGATGTAGGAGCTGTTGAGGAACTCGTTTTCCAAGACCATCGTCTGATAGCGTGTGTACGGCTTGCGCTTCTTCCGACCTTTGCTTTCTGAAATTAATAAATAATGTAGGTTCAAATAAAATGTAAACTGTTCTTCTAAATTTGTGGTAAGAAATATATGTTAAATGTATTAAAGTTAAAGAAGTAATAATAATGATCTGCAGCCCTATTTATTGTGGACACATTGATCTAAATAAATGATTTATAAACTTTATGAGGCGACGCAGTTGTGTGTCGTCTAAGAGGTGTGTTTTTAAAAAAAAAACATAAACTATGTATTTTCCCTAAAATTTGACACGAAAACTCGCAGAACAATTTTTCATTAAATTTTCAAAATCACTAAAGTAGAAGTGTGCATCATGTAAAAGATAAGAATACAGAGATTAACATGTGAAGACTGGTGAGGCGTGCAAGTTACTTGCTTGATCCAACAATCGTTGAAAACCAGGATTGTTAAAGAATTTAGTCAAATCTTTTCGCAAAAAAAACAAAAAAACAACAACAACAACAAGAACAACAAGAACAACCAGAACAACAAGAACAAAAAGAACAACAAGAACAACAAGAACAACAAGAACAACAAGAACAACAAGAACAACAAGAACAACAAGAACAACAAAGACATAAGACACAACTCTCACCTACAATGCGAGACTTCCCCGAAAATCACCACGTTTCCCAACGTTCCCCTCGCTGTACCATAGTCTCCACGTTTCCCAACGTTCCCCTCGCTGTACCATAGTCTCCACGTTTCCCAACGTTCCCCTCGCTGTACCATAGTCTCCACGTTTCCCAACGGTCCCCAACGCTGTACCATAGTCTCCACGCTTCTCAACGGTCCCCACGCTGTGCCATAGTCTCCACGCTTCCCAACGGTCCCCAACGCTGTACCATAGTCTCCACGCTTCCCACACAATGCAAATGCTTCCGAGAGTGAAGCCGACTCCATCTTATTAAACAACAGCAGAAAAGGATGTCCAAACAATAATCAATTTTAAATCAGATTCTTTTATCTTCCCCTCACAGACTGGAGCTTACAGACTGGAGCTATAGACTGGACCTCACAGACTGCACCTCACAGACTGGAGCTCACAGACTGGAGCTTACAGAGTGGAGCTTACAGACTGGAGCTTTCAGACTGGAGCTTACAGACTGGAGCTCACAGACTGGAGCTAAGTGACTCATTAGTTAGAGTGGTTGGAGTAGCTAAAATATTTCGAGAGGAAGAGAACACATTCCAGCTATTTGCATGCACGCAGATCTTTCAAACCATACCCTCCCCTTCCTATCTTGCTGAACTTCTTTCTGTATGACCCATGCGAAAGCTCCCTTCCTCCACAGACACGCGTATTCTTTCTGTTCCCAAAACGCACACTTAACATATGGTGAGCGATCTTTGTCCTTGGAATTCTCTTCCATTTCACACCCACAATGTAACGACCATCACAGCCTTCAACGCTGCCTTTAAGACCCATCTCTTCAAACTCTACTGGACCGACTTATTCTTACCCCCTTGTTACTGATAAACAGCGCTCGAAGCTGTCCATGGCTGGACAGGGGTAGATAGTACTTAGGTGAATGAGGTCAAGCTTTTCACCAATTATTTTTTTTAAATGTATAATTTTTTGTAATTGCTAATTTTTAAGTGAAGCGCGGTGAGCCTAGCCCTAGGCTAGGGTACTGCAGTGAGCCTAGCCCTGGGCTGGGGTACTGCATTGAGCCTAGCCCTAGGCTGGGGTACTGCAGTGAGCCTAGCCATAGGTTGGGGTACTGCAGTAAGCTTAGCCCTATGCTGGGTAGTGCGCTATATAAAACCATCTTAGTAATAATAATATACGCCTAAATCATTTCGACAACGTAAAGGCTGGAGTCTTAAGGAGCTTAGCTGTTTTCGTTGTCGCATTTTGCTGGTGACTCCATTGATCTTCTTTGTGACTCCATATATGTTCTTTGTGACTCCATAGACCTTCTTTGTGAATCCATAGACCTTCTTTGTGACTCCATAGACCTTCTTTGTGACCCCATATATTTTCTTTTGTAGAAAGACTTCACACTCTCTCAGGGGAAAAAATACCAATCTATTGGGTTTAATAATGCGACGACAGTTGGCAAAGGCGGCTGGCAACAAGGCCGAGAATCCAATATCGTGAATAGAACCGACGCCTTGAGCTCTATTCCAGGGGAGACAAGTGTGTGGAGAAGGTGACTGGTGTGGGACAGGGGGATAATTGTGAGAACGGTTGTAATAATGGTGGACTACGGAAAGCTCATGTAACAATGGTGAACTATTGGACTCCAGCATGCTCCTGTTGCAATGGTGCACTATTGAAAGCCCATGTAACAATGGTGGACCACAGCATGTCCCTGTATCAATGGTGGACCACTGCGTGCCCCTTTAACAATGGTGGGCCACTGCATGCCCCTGAAACAATGGTGGACCACTGCGTGCGGTCCATCGTCTCCAACACAATCTCACGTTGGAGTGGACTTCATGATCCTCTAAGGTTGGTGAAGTTTGGGGAGGCTGGACATTGGGGGTGTGGACGGTGTCTTTACAATGGGGTGATTGACTTTGGCGAGGTCATGGCAATTCAAGGGGCATAATTACTCCTAGCGAGGTCATGGCAATTACCTAAGATTATCTATAGAACAAATCCCTCTACTTTGAAAACCTACATCCGTAGTATGCAAATATGAACCGGAAGATAACCAGGTGGCATACTCAAGGTCAATGAGAACAAAAGCTTGGACCAGACCCAAGACGGAATGGAAACGCGTTCTTCCTTAACATATGTTAATACATAACGTTGTTTGGGACAAGGCGATTATGTTTTCCCCTTCCTCTATGCATCTCACAGTCTGGACATACGTCACCTAGACTCTTTGTATAGTATAAATGTATATTTCTTCTCTCTTTCATATGGTACTTATGTATTCAACTAGAGCCCTTTAAATGTCTGAAATGATACATATTGAATATGTCATTAAGATTGTTTAAAGCCTGGTCTATAAATAGTGACGATTGTAATCGTTGTTGAATATAAAAGATTTAAAAAATGCTTCTTTATATTTTACTAGCCAAAATACCCGGCGTCGCTCGGATTTGTATTTGGAAAAAATAAATCGAAAGCGTTATCAGCGCAAACATAAATTTGGGGCCCTGTCAGAAACACTTCGCTAAATTATCAATTAAAATGTAACATTGTATTCTATAGAACGCCATATTTGTAATAACTCATATATACAATGAATTCGGCGCCCATCACATTGCAGTTAATATTCAAGCCATGTGCGGTAAAAAAAACAACAACCACAAAAAACACGGGATATAAAGACGACAACTCTAACCGTTAAAAGATGTCTTCTTATCCAAAGTAACATTCAGCAATACACATGCTATGGCCATTTATCAATTAAAATAAATTACGACCCCCCATTCCTAATGGGGCCGTTTCATTAATTCCCAAGATACGTCACAATAAAAATCAGTCAGATAAATATATGAAATAATATTTAATATCTATGCCATTAAATTTACACGTAGATTTACAAACAAAGACAGGGGCGCAGAGCTTTACGTATACATTTGGAACACGCGCGTTATAGAATTACTGTTTCCTACCTTATGTTTTGTTGACATGTCTTAGAATTTCAAGAAAAAAAACAAACACATAAAGCTATTTCCTTGTAGGTCATGGCACAACCGGTAGTGACGTGGATAAAACCATCCATCTCGATCAATCTACTTTGCTTGTATCCCGTTACACAATCATTTATTGTTCTCGGCCATTTCTCATGCACTGATACAGACTCGCGAGACTGACATGGCGAGTTCTTATACAGATAAATCATCTGACACGGTTGACAAGTACGGTGGCCCATATTCAATATGAGATTTTACTATCTTTTTTTTTCTTCTTCTTCTAACTGCTCCATGTTTGACAAATTTTCTACCTGCTCCATGTTTGACAAGTTTTCTACCTGCTCGCCAGTCGACGGACATCTTTGTTATAAGCTAAGTTAATTGTGATTAAATCCTCCTTATCCACCCAGCACCCCCCTTCACCTGTTGGTTCCCACGGCATTCAACTAATATCCCTAATTTAATTGTAAGTGCTACGCACGTGCTGATCACTTCTCCCCAACTGTTCTTTTAAAAAAAAAAAAAAAAAAAAAAACCTTTTAAAAAAAATCTGGACTGATTGCACAAATCATCCGTACGAATGGATATAAAGATGGATGCGGGAAACAATAACGGGACAATTTGCGCCATGGATTAATAGTTTGAGCAAACTGCCGCGCCTCGCTTTGTCTGCCTGGTGGCGCCCCCGAGAAGGGAGTGAAATTACCGAAACAATCACAGCTATTACACATCTTGAAACAATAAAACGGTTGGCCGTGACATGCCGGGTGGGTAATTTGGCTGGTTTTCAAAGCTGAGTCTTTCGGAGTGTCTCTCTCTCTCTCTCTCTCTCTCCCTCTCTCTCTCTTTATTTGAGTAGACAATATTAGAATACTGGTCGATGGTCATTTCAAGGACGTGTTACCGGGGTAGGAAAAAAATGGTGTTTGGGGCGGGGGTGGGGGTGTGGGTAGGGACAGAGTGGCGGGATGTTATGAGTTTGTATTGGGATTAATTAGAAAGTAAAGGAAACGATTTGCATAGAATGGATTGATGTCCCATGGAGTAGATACAAATTATAGTTATGACTGGAGTGATAAACACATTACACTGGTGGGTGATGCCCTAGGGTATATCGTGTGGTATGGGATGTAGTATGGAATGTGGTATGAGATGTGGTATGTGATGTGGTACAGGATATGGTATTAGATGCTGTATAGGATGTGGTATGGGATATGGTATGAGATGCTGTATAGGATGTGGTATGGGATATGGTATGAGATGCTGTATAGGATGTGGTAAGGGATATGGTATTAGATGCTGTATAGGATGTGGTATGGGATATGGTATTAGATGCTGTATAGGATGTGGTAAGGGATATGGTATTAGATGCTGTATAGGATGTGGTAAGGGATATGGTATGAGATGTTTTATGGGATGTGGTGTGGAATGTGGTATGTGATGTGGTATGGGATATGGTATGAGATGTTGTATAGAATGTGGTAAGGGATATGTTATGAAATGTTGTATGGGATGTAGTATGGGATGTGGCATGGCATTTGGTATGTAATGTGGTATGGAATGAGGTATGAGATGTGGTATGAGATGTGGTATGAAATGTGTTATGGAATGTAGTATGAGATGCTGTAGGCGATGTGGTATGGGATGTGGTTTGGGATGAGGTATGATGTGGTATGAGATGTGGCATGAAATGTGTCATGGGAGGGGGTATGGCTGTTGTATAGACTGTAGTATAGTTTGTTGTATCGACTGTTATATGGACTGTTGTATGGAATGTTGAATGGTACAGCAGGGCTTTTGTATGGGCTGGTCTTTGGGATGTGGTATAGACTGTTGTATGGGCTGTTGTAGGGCTTTTGTATGGGCTGTTGTATGGGCTGTTCCATGTCTGAACGGAACAATGCGCACTGGCATCAAAAGAATGATGGAGATTAGTGTCAGGGTGATTACAAGAGTTTCCATGGGATTGTTTTATAAATAACCAAAAAAAAAACACATTGTTCTGCTAAAGAACGGGATTGTGTCCCTTTCTCCGTCCAATCCCAGACATACGACGCACCTATGAAGCACAAAAGACATTTGATTTTGAGAATCAACATAAGAAACGACATTGTTTCTCAACACTTTTTCAAAGTTGCTGAGTACTTAAACTTCATCATACACATCTCTTAGTTTACCTAAAATGACTTGTACCGATGTCATAGTCTACTTAACATACTGTAAGTCCATCATACATACAGAGCTCCCCGGCCTAGAAATAATTTAATAGGTAACATTTTCACATATAGTTTAACTTGGATTTAAGTGTTTGAAGACAATTTTAAAAAGTAATGAATACAAACTTGGATCACTCACATTTCACTGGTAGCTCAAATTCTTACCATTGACTGGTAGCCCTAGTTCTTACTATTGACTGGTAACCCTTATTCTTACCATTGACTGGTAGCCCTAATTCTTACCATTGACTGGTAGCCCTAATTCTTACTATGACTGGAAACCCTTATTCATACCATTGACTGGTAGCCCTAATTCTTACTAGTGACTGGTAGCACTAATTCTTACCATTGACTGGTAGCCCTAATTCTTACTATTGACTGGTAGTCCTAATTATTACCATTAACTGGTAGCACTAATTCTTACCAGTGACTGGTAGCAATAATTCTTACCATTGAATGGTAGCCATAATTCTTACCATTGACTTGTATCCCTAATTCTTACCATTGACTGGTAGCCATAATTCTTAAAATTGTCTGGTAGCCCTAATTATTACCATTGACTGGTAGCCCTAGTTCTTACTATTGACTGGTAGCCCTAATTCTTACCATTGACTGGTAGCCATAATTCTTAAAATTGACTGGTAGCCATAATTCTTACCATTGACTGGTAGCCCTAATTATTATCATTGACTGGTAGCCCTAATTCTTACCATTGACTGGTAGCCCTAATTCTTACCATTGACTGGTAGCCCTAATTCTTACCATTGACTGGTAGCCCTAATTCTTACCATTGACTGCTAGCCCTAATTCTTACCATTGACTGGTAGCCCTAATTCTTACCATTGACTGCTAGCCCTAATTCTTACCATTGTCTGGTAGCCCTAATTCTTACTATTGTCTGCTAGACTTTAACGATTATCAGAAGCCTAATTTTGACATTGAATTTTATGGGAATGTACTTTATCCTAGCCCCCCTTCACCATGCTGCTCCACAAAATCCCTAAATCAAATGGCGGGAATGTTGCTTGATAGCCTGATGTAGCATTAAGTTCGCATGGCGCCTGAACACATCTAGGCCGACTTGTTGCTGCTTGTTCCACCTGACGTCGCCGTAGAGTGTATGAATTATTGCACGGCTTAGTGATGTGACGAAGTTTGGCCTAGGACGGTTCAGCCAGTACTCTACGTCGGTCTGTCTTAATCATAACACAGCGACGTTACGAGAGGGTACGATGTGAGATCGCCAACGATTCAAGAGTTACGTTACAGGAATGTGTACTTATGTCACTGTGGGGTGCATGTCGAAAGATGACGGACTGACAACTAGTTATTTGCCCGCTTGGCGAAGATTTGAGTGAGGCCGTATACGCACTATTTGAGGAACCTCTGGTAGATTGCTATCAATTCGTGTGAGAACCAACTGGATTAATAATATTTTTTGTTTTTGTTACATCAAAAACGTAAAGTAAATTTGATTGTCGTGTTGCATAGAATGCAGTCCTCTAGATCTGACAGGTGTATACAATTGAGATCCTATGGTATCATTGCAGATGTCCTAGATCAGTTGTTCTCAACCTTCTTAGTACCGCGACCTTTTCATACAGTTTCTCGTGTCGTGGCGACCCCCAGCCACACAATTATTTTCGTTGCTTCTTCATGGCTGTAGGGATATATGCTTTCAGATGGTCTTAGGCGACCCCTAGGAAAGGGTCGCGCGACCCCCAAAGGGGTCGCGACCCACAGGTTGAGAACCGCTGTCCTAGATAGAAGGCAATCCTCTAGACCTGACCATTTCGTGATATTTAGATCCTATGTTATCATTGCAGATGTCCTAGATAGAGGGCAATCCTCTAGACCTAACCATTTCGTGATAGTTAGATACTATGGTATCATTGCTGATGTCCTAGATACAAGGCAATCCTCTAGACATAACCATTTCGTGATAGTTAGATACTATGGTATCATTGCAGATGTCCTAGATAGAGGGCAATCCTCTAGACCTAACCATTTCGTGATAGTTAGATACTATGGTATCATTGCTGATGTCCTAGATAGAAGGCAATCCTCTAGACATAACCATTTCGTGATAGTTAGATAATATGGTATCATTGCAGATGTCCTAGATAGAGGGCAATCCTCTAGACCTGACCGTTTCGAGACATTTAGATCATATGATATCATTGCAGATGGTATCGTCCTTCTAGGATAATCTTCTGATCGATCCTTTGAGTTAAGCTTATTGTTCATTTGACTTTTAATAGACAAAATTTTAGTGTTTTCATTGACACTCAAAATCGATTTAAAAGTTTGGCCGTAATCTGTAGTGACAGAGGCGCCGTGAGCTGTATTGACAGAGGCGCCGTGAGCTGTAGTGACAGAGGCGCCGTAAGCTGTAGTGACAGAGGCGCCATGAGCTGTAGTAACAAGAGCTTAATTTTGAGCATAAAATTGCAAAATCCTGCACCATAAAACTAAAATGTCGTATAATTGAAATAAATGAAGGACAGTCGCCATATGTCGACCAGGTTAATCCATACATTAAATAAAACAGAAGACGTTAGACGATTTTTCGAATCTGTTTTTTGAAGATGAGACAAGTTTATGACTCCAAACGACGCCACTTTTATGGGAGTCATTAGGCTGTTTCAAACACGATCAAATACTTCAGTTGTCATTTTCGATGGTTTGTTTTTTTAACGTTCTGTCTCAAACTATGGTAATCAGCTCAATCAAGTTACAATCCAATGGATTATCTGGCTAAATCTCTTTTAAAGTTTGAAATTTTAAGCGTGATTATTTTAATTGCATGCACACGTGCTTACTTATTTGGATGGATGCGCATGCTACGACTACTGGATGGAACAACACGCGACTACTGGATGGAACAACACGCGACTACTGGATGGAACAACACGCGACTACTGGATGGAACAACACGCGACTACTGGATGGAACAACACGCGACTACTGGATGGAACAACACGCGACTACTGGATGGAACAACACGCGACTACTGGATGGAACAACACGCGACTACTGGATGGAACAACACGCGACTACTGGATGGAACAACACGCGACTACTGGATGGAACAACACGCGACTACTGGATGGAACAACACGCGACTACTGGATGGAACAACACGCGACTACTGGATGGAACAACACGCGACTACTGGATGGAACAACACGCGACTACTGGATGGAACAACACGTGACTAATGGATGGAACAACACGCGGAACAACACGCGACTACTGGATGGAACAACACGCGACTACTGGATGGAACAACACGCGACTACTGGATGGAACAACACGCGACTACTGGATGGAACAACACGTGACTAATGGATGGAACAACACGCAACTACTGGATGGAACAACACGCGACTACTGGATGGAACAACACGCAACTACTGGATGGAACAACACGCAACTACTGGATCGAACAACACGCGACTACTGGATGGAACAACACGCAACTACTGGATGGAACAACACGCAACTACTGGATTGAACAACACGAGACTACTTGATGGAACAACAGGCGAATACTGGATGGAACAACACGCGACTACTGGATGGAACAACACGCGACTACTGGATGGAACAACGCGCTTTCAATATAAGGGCATTAAAAAACTTCATTGACGTCACAGGATGACTCTACAGCACTCGTGACTTGCGATACACATATGCTATTAGCCGTAGTCCACTCATACGTCATAAGCCGTAGTCCAATCATACGTCATTAGCCGTAGTTAACTCATACGTCATAAGCCGTAGTCCACTCATACGTCATTAGCTGTAGTCCACTCATACGTCATTAGCCGTAGTCCACTCATACGTCATTAGCCGTAGTCCACTCATACGTCATTAGCCGTAGTCCACTCACACGTCATTAACCGTAGTCCACTCATACGTCATTAGCCGTAGTCCACTCATACGTCATTAGCCGTAGTCCACTCATACGTCATTAGCCGTAGTCCACTCATACGTCAATTGCCGTAGTCCACTCATGCGTCAATGAAATTTGACGAAGATTTTAACGTGTGAACCGAAAAAAAGATTCACCAAATTTCGTTCGATCAAATTTCCGGTAAGCCTTTCTAGCTAATGCAGAGTAACAGAGTATACACATCAATTAATTTAAAAAATCGCCCAGGTTCAAGGTAAATATGAAAAATATACAAGTTCAAGGACACTGTGAAATATATCCAATGTCAAAGACATTATCACAAAAACCCAAGTTGATGTATGATATAAAACATACCTCAGTCTTTTAATTCTATGAAATAGAGTTCAGGAATCATTTTATAATTGTTGTATTAATATAGCTCAAGTTAATTTCTTATTTAGCATTACCGTATGTGTATAAAATATAAAAATATCAACTATACGTGTATAAGATAAAAAATAAAATATCAATTTAAAACATTTATTATTTAGGATTTCAAAATAAGGTTGAAGTGTAACTTCTAGTGGCCTCCCACATTAGATGTGCTTTAAATTCTGATGTTCACGCATGGGCACAGACGCTAGTCCAATCGATGACTCAGGTGAAAGGTCACTGTTTTATAGCGGGTGTCCCACTGAGACAACGGACAAAAAGTGCCCATAAAACGGTCATTGGGTTTGGCTGCCATTTGCCGCTGGTCAGTTGACTTGACCATTGATCCAGACATGAGCACTTTTTTATGTCCAATGAGCTTTGGACCAGGGTGTCATGACTGATGGAGTCAGTGACTCTTTTGTGTTCCAGTGAATAGTCTGTACTCAACTTGATTGTGAAATACGTTCTTCAACAATGTTAATAATAATTCTACCGACTCAAATTACACACTCAGTGTGAGCGACTCCAAGTACCAACTCAAGGCTGACGACTACAATTACCAACTCAATGTGGACGCTCCAAGTAACAACTCAGTGCTGACGACTACAATTACCAACTCAGTGCTGACGACTACAATTACCAACTCAGTGCTGACGACTACAATTACCAACTCAGTGCTGACGACTACAATTACCAACTCAGTGCTGACGACTACAATTACCAACTCAGTGCTGACGACTACAATTACCAACTCAGTTCTGACGACTACAATTACCAACTCAGTGCTGACGACTACAATTACCAACTCAGTGCTGACGACTTCAATTACCAACTCAGTGCTGACGACTACAATTACCAACTCAGTGTGGACGACTCCAAGTACCAACTCAGTGCTGACGACTACAATTACCAACTCAGTGCTGACGACTTCAATTACCAACTCAGTGCTGACGACTACAATTACCAACTCAGTGCTGACGACTACAATTAACAACTCAGTGCTGACGACTACAATTACTAAATCAATGCTGACGACTTCAATTATTTATTTATTTAGGCATTTTTATATAGCGCTTACCTTTAAGCTCTAAGCGCTTTACAATCATTAAACACATGTAAACTAACTAAAATAAAAATGAGACATTAGGATAGTAACTACTATACTATAGAAACAATTAAAATGGCTATAAAACGAGGACACTTTGGCACGTTTTGGCCTATATTACATATTAACCCGAGACAGAAAATGAGGCAGGGCAAGGAGGGTGCATCACAGGTCATAGGCGGACCTAAACAGATGGGTTTTAAGGGACTTTTTAAAAGTGGACAAGGTTTCACAATAACGGATATAATATAAGGGGAGCTGGTTCCAGAACGTGGGCCCATGGAAGTAGAAGGAGCGTCCACCGATGGTCTTAGTTTTGGTTCTTGGGATTGAGAGGGTTCTATTGTCAATTACCAACTCAGTGCTGACGACTACAATTACTTACTCAGTGTGGACGACTACAAGTACCAACTCAGTACTGACGACTACAATTACTTACTCAGTGTGGACGACTACAAGTACCAACTCAGTACTGACGACTACAATTACCAACTCAGTGTGGACGACTACAAGTACCAACTCAGTGAGGACGACTACACTTACCAACTCAGTGCTGACGACTACAATTACTTACTCAGTATGGACGACTACACTTACCAACTCAGTGCTGACGACTACAAATACAACTCAGTGTGGACGCCTACAAGTACCAACTCAGTGTGGACGACTACACTTACCAACTCAGTGCGGACGACTACAAGTACCAACTCAATGCTGATGACTCCAAATACCAACTCAATGCTGATGACTGCAAGTACCTACTCAATGCTGATGACTCCAAGTACCAACTCAATGCTGATGACTCCAAGTACCAACTCAGTCTATAAAAGCAGCATCGTTGTACATGTTCATTGTTCAACATTTACATATAAAGACGAGACTTAGCCTCACGGTATCTTTGTTATCGTTCAAAAGTTACGGAGTCTTCGATTAGTAACCTAATATACTTAATGTTCAAGTAAAGTAATCCATTTACTGTTCAAGTAACCTAATCCACTTACTGTTCGAGTAATCTAATTTGAAAAGAAATACTGTTTTTAAAAATGAACTTTTCCATTACCTGATACAATTATGATAGTACTTTAGTAGCAAAGACAGTGGGTACACTGAGAGATAATATGATAGAAGTACTGACATGTTGTAAACATAGCTGATACACAGGGTTATATGATAGTGGTACTGACATAGCTTTTGTTGTAAACATGGTTGCTACACAGGGTAATGGTGTAACAAGTAAGAGCAGTGTTACATGGGATTTTACTATTTAAAAACGAGGCACAAGAGAAAGAGAAAAGTTTTCGTCCAGAAAAATACACAAAATCTTCTTGAAATATATTGAACTAACTTTGTTTTCAGTAATTGTAGAGATAGATTAATGTAGAGTCACTGACCTATCCATAATGTACAGACACTGAACTATCCATAATGTACAGACACTTAACTATCCATAATGTACAGAAACTGAACTATCCATAATGTACACACACTGAACTATCCATAATGTGCAGACACTGAAGTATCCATAATGTACAGACACTGAAATATCCATAATGTACAGACACTGAACTATCCATAATGT
This sequence comes from Lymnaea stagnalis, assembly GCA_964033795.1. Taxonomy (NCBI): domain Eukaryota; kingdom Metazoa; phylum Mollusca; class Gastropoda; family Lymnaeidae; genus Lymnaea; species Lymnaea stagnalis. The sequence continues at coordinate 1,187,744 of CAXITT010000031.1, forward strand.
ACAGACACTGAACTACCCTTAATGTACAGACACTGAACTATCCATAATGTACAGACACTGAACTATCCATAAAGTGGGAGTCTCTGAACAATCCATTAAACAAATTCAACTTTAGAAAATCTTAATTTAACAATGATCCCACCACGCTCATCAATCTGAGAACCGCTGGAGTCTTCCCAAAGGTAAAAGTCATCAATTTTTCGACGGCTGGAAAAAAACAAACTATATATTTCAACTTCTCGCTTCAAAGATCAGAGGCCTGGCTTACAGGCCGTAAACACCCCTGGCAACTAGCCGGGACATGACCCTACCTACAGACACCTGGTGGAAGGGACTTCAAACCTGCCCAGTCCACTTAGGGTCGGGGAGATGGTAGAGAGATAGACCAGTGCAAGGACGCACAGCTGACCATGTCACACCTGTGAGTGTTAGGTTGGGCCCTGGAGTGACTAAATAAAACTGGGATTTAATGCCCCCCAGCTGTAAAAAATCAAATACATATCGAGTTCATTTTGAATACGAATTTATGTTTCCAAGACACCATTTTAAAACAAATACGCTAGTGTTGCAGTAACAATTTTATTTCAAGCTTTGTCAAATTTGAAGATATAAAAGCAAAGAGATGTTATTTTATGATTTAGTTATTATTATTGTTAATGTTATTGTTAATGGTGTTCTCAAAAAAAAAAAAGAAATATTTTTTAAGAAAAAAAGGGGAAAAACTCAGTCTCCAAAAGCGATCATCCCATGAAATGCTGTCTTTTTTAGACATGTGTCTGCTTCTCAGTTTAAAGTAACAACTGTTTGCACTCTTTTTGGATTACACACTTTGCTTTCTACTCTCAAATCCGTCACGTTTGCTATGTAGCATCATATTGTGTGATCCCACCTAACCCTTTGCATTACAGAGTTTGTGTCGTCATGACTACAGGGAGGTGGAGTCGCTTAAAGATCACTTTGCTATAATGCCGTTGTTTCAAAAAGTAAATATTTGTATATTAAATTTAAAAAAAAAAAAGACTTTCTATGAACAACCTGTTGAAACGAACTAAAAAGTAGAACAAAATTTAAAATTTCTTTAAAATGCATTACGCAAAGAAAGTATTATTTTATATTGGCTTGAATCTGTCAGAAATTTGGTCACGAATCTGAGTTTGAATCTGTCAGATATTTGGTCATGAAACTGAGTTTGAATCTGTCAGAAATTTGGTCACGAATCTGAGTTTGAATGTCAGATATTTGGTCATGAAACTGAGTTTGAATCTGTCAGAAATTTGGTCACGAATCTGAGTTTGAATGTCAGATATTTGGTCATGAAACTGAGTTTGAATCTGTCCGAAATTTGGTCACGAATCTGAGTTTGAATGTCAGATATTTGGTCATGAAACTGAGTTTGAATCTGTCAGAAATTTGGTCACGAATCTGAGTTTGAATGTCAGATATTTGGTCATGAAACTGAGTTTGAATCTGTCAGAAATTTGGTCACGAATCTGAGTTTGAATCTGTCAGATATTTGGTCATGAAACTGAGTTTGAATCTGTCAGATATTTGGTCAGGAAAGTGAGTTTGAATCTGTCAGATATTTGGTCACGAAAGTGAGTTTGAATCTGTCAGATATTAGGTCACGAAAGTGAGTTTGAATCTGTCACATATTTGGTCACGAAAGTGAGTTTGAATCTGTCAGATATTTGGTCATGAAACTGAGTTTGAATCTGTCACATATTCGGTCACAAAAAAGAGTTTGAACTTGTCAGATATTTGGCAACAAAACTGAGTTTGAATCTGTGAGATATTTGGTCACAAAAGTGAGTTTGAATCTGTCACATATTTGGTCAGGAAAGTGAGTTCAAATCGGGCAGATATTTGGTATATAAAACTGAGTTGGAATCTGTCAGATATTTGTTCACGAATATGAGTTTGAATCTGTCAGATATTTGCTCACGAAACTGAGTTTGAATCTATCAGATATTTGGTCACAAAATGAGAGATAGCTTACTCTATAAACAGTTCCCGTGTAATTTTCAAAATTTTAGTTTATTTCCAATAAGTGTATTAAGGTTTACAGTAAGCACACTCTGGATGGCTGCTATCTGATTGGCCAGGTGTTAAGGACTTGTACATGTCCGGCGGGCAGTTCGGGCCCCTTGAAGTTATGGTCATGTCTAAATCTCCATGGCTTTCAGTGTCACCGATGTGAAGGTGTTCAGACTATTGGTGACTTTATTTAGAAGCCTATGTTTTAAGGAAAGACGATATCTTTAATGAATTAGTTCAGAGCTTTTATCACGTAGACAGTACATCTCAAACTGTTATCAATGCAATAAGATAACGTAGACAGTACGTCTCAAACTGTTATCAATGCAATAAGATAACGTAGACAGTACATCTCAAACTGTTATCAATGCAATAAGATAACGTAGACAGTACGTCTCAAACTGTTATCAATGCAATAAGATAACCATTTCCTAACTCTTATTTAAGCATCATCTTCCCTTCCTAAATCCCTTATTCTCTCTATCCCATGAAACCACCACATTCCCTCCCTCTATCCCATTAAATCATCATACCTACCTACCTACCTACCTACCTATCTATCTATCTATCTATCTATCTATCTATCTATCTATCTATCTATCTATCTATCTATCTATCTATCTATCTATCTATCTATCTATCTATCTATCTATCTAT
>CAXITT010000031.1:1209055-1220202 GCA_964033795.1 Lymnaea stagnalis
CCCCCCCCCCCCAGACGATTAAAAAAAAAAGAAATAAAATCCCCCCATTATTAAATGTTAATTACAATCCACGTCTGTGACATTGTTGAAACCATCAGATGGTACAAACCATCGGACGGTACAGCTCATTGGACGGTACAACCCATCAGAGCAATACGCACTCAACCTAAGCCAGCAGCTTTGTTCAGCTTCCGACTCACCTTGTTAGATCCACCACGGTGGAGGCCGAGGTAAGCCATTGTCGTGGCTTGCATATATTAAACAAAGGATCCTCTCCCGAGGAACGAGGTGACAAAATCTGTAGGACACCCGGGGCGCCATCGTGGGGCTTCCGACTGATGATAATCGTAGAGTTCATTAACACGGAATTTATTCAACCCTCCCCACCCCCAACATTTCGCCCCTTCCGTTGTTAGACACCGTGATCAGGGATTCTCATTATACTGATCCTCGTACCTTTACCCATTTACAACTTTTAGCGTACGATTAAAATATAGATTATGTCTATAAACGCCAAACTAACTCTCACTCTCAGCAAATGATTAACACTAAAGATTATGTCCATAAATGGCACATGATTAACACTAAAGATCCATCATTCATAAAATATCAACAATCATTCCTAAATGTCACAGATATTTTACCAAGGACTTACAAGTCTTTGATTACTTGGTAGGCCAATAATGCATGGGATGAGTTAATCTTATCAGAGACAACTATTAGCAGACACCATATCAGAGACAACTATTAGCAGACACCATATCAGAGACAACTATTAGCAGACAACACATCAGAGACAACTATTAGCAGACACCATATCAGAGACAAGTATTAGCAGACACCATATCAGAAACAACTGTTAGCAACCACCATTTCAGAGACAACTATTAGTAGCCACCATTTCAGAGACAACTATTAGCAACCACCTTTTCAGAGACAACTATTAGCAGACACCATATCAGAAACAACTATAAGCAACAACCATTTCAGACACAACTATTAGCAACCACCATTTCATTGACAACTATTAGAAGACACCATTTCAGAGACAACTATTAGCAACCACCATTTCAGAAACAACTGTTAGCAACCACCATTTCAGAGACAACTATTAGCAGACACCATTTCAGAGACAAATATTAGCAGCCACCATTTCAGAGACAACTATTAGCAGCCACCATTTCAGAGAATACTATTAGCAGACACCATTTCAGAGACAACTATTAGCAGCCACCATTTAAGAGACAACTATTAGCAGACACCATTTCAGAGAAAACTATTAGCAGCCACCATTTCAGAGACAACTATTAGCAGCCACCATATCAGAAACAACTATTAGCAGCCACCATTTCAGAGAAAACTATTAGCAGCCACCATTTCAGAGAAAACTATTAGCAGCCACCATATCAGAAACAACTATTAGCAGACACCATTTAAGAGACAACGATTAGCAGCCACCATTTAAGAGACAACTATTAGCAGCCACCATTTCAGAGACAACTATTAGCAGGCACCATTTCAGAGACAACTATTAGCAGACACCATATCAGAAACAACTATTAGCAGCCACCATTTCAGAGACAACCATTAGCAGACACCATTTCAGAGACAACTATTAGCAGCCACCATTTCATAGACAACTATTAGCAGCCACCATTTTAGAGACATCTATTAGCAGACACCATATCAGAAACAACTATTAGCAGACAGCATTTCAGAGACAACTATTAGCAGCCACCATTTCATAGACAACTTTTAGCGGCCACCATTTTAGAGACAACTATTAGCAGCCACCATTTCAGAGACAACTATTAGCAGACACCATATCAGAAACAACTATTAGCAGACACCATTTCAGAGATAACTATTAGCAGCCACCATTTCATAGAAAACTATTACCAGACACCATATCAGAAACAACTATTAGCAGCCACCATTTCAGAGACAACTATTAGCAGCCACCATTTCAGAGACAACTATTAGCAGACACCATATCAGAAACAACTATTAGCAGCCACCATTTCAGAGACAACTATTAGCAGCCACCATTTCAGAGACAACTATTAGCAGACACCATTTCTGAGACAACTATTAGCAGCCGCCATTTTAGAGAAAACTATTACCAGACACCATATCAGAAACAACTATTAGCAGCCACCATTTCAGAGACAACTATTACCAGACACCATATCAGAAAAAACTATTAGCAGCCACCATTTCAGAGACAACTATTAACAGACACCATATCAGACAAAACTATTAGCAGCCACCATTTCAGAGAAAACTATTAGCAGCCACCATTTCAGAGACAACTATTAGCAGCCACCATTTCAGAGACAACTATTAGCAGACACCATATCAGAAACAACTATTAGCAGCCACCATTTCAGAGACAACTATTAGCAGACACCATTTTAAGAGACAACTATTAGCAGACACCATTTCAGAGACAACTATTAGCAGCCACCATTTCAGAGACAACTATTATCAGCCACCATTTCAGAGACAACTATTAGCAGCCACCATTTCAGAGACAACTATTAGCATCCACCATTTCAGAGACAACTATTAGCAGCCACCATTTCAGAGACAACTATTAGCAGACACCATTTCAGAGACAACTATTAGCAGACACCACCCAGAGGCAACTATTAGCGGTTTGTCACTAGCTAGAGTTCGTACTTAGCTTCCAAAGAAACATGTGGGCGCCTTTTTCAAAACTACTAATCAGTGGGGGTGTGGGGCTTGTTGGGTTTGTGGGGGTGTGGGGCTTGTGGGGAATCAAGTAATTTTTAAGCAGATAGGTATGAAGAAAAAAAGTAGTTTAAATTAAACAGTACATGTAAGCTGTACAGGTGAGCTATGCAAGTAAACAATTTTGGGTAAGCTGTACTGTCCAGGTAAGATATGCATGGAAGCTGTGCAAGTAATCTGTGCAGGTAAGCTGTGCAGGTAAGCTGTTCAGGTAAGCTGTGCATGGAAGCTGTGCTAGTAATCTGTGCAGGTAAGCTGTGCAGGTAAACTTTGCAGGTAAGCTGTGCAGGTAAACTGTTCAGGTAAGCTGTGCATGGAAGCTGTGTAGGTAAGCTGTTCAGGTAGGCTGTGCAGGTAAGCTGTGCAGGTAAGATATGCATGGAAGCTGTGCTAGTTATCTGTGCAGGTAAACTTTGCAGGTAAACTCTGCAGGCAAGCTTTAATTAAATTAGTGTAAAGTTAAAACTGATCAGGTAGCTCAACTTAATGAATGACGCGTCCATAGAAATGGACTGCGGTGATGAATCTCTTTAATAAGATCGGAACAACTCTGGCAACACACCAAAATATAGAGCTGCATGGTGAGAAACTTAGTTCTAAGGACAGGTAACCAAACAACATATTATGTACACATCTTCGTTTATTAAACTGCAAGAGAGGGGAGGGAGAAAAGTTTAAGGTGGAGTCTAGGCCACTACAAGATAGTGATTTTTTTAAAAATGAATTTAGCAAAAGTATTGAATTAACTTAGACCTTGTGACCGTGACTGCACTGCCCTGCAGTCCCCATACTGACTGTATGTTTGATTGCATTAGCCTGGAGTCCCCATACTGACTGTATGTTTGACTGCATTGTGCTGGAGTCCCCATGCTGACTGTATGTTTGACTGCATTGTCCTGGAGCCCCATACTGACTTATGTAAGGCTCCATTGTCCCCATGGTCTCCATTCTCTACTGTCCTGAATGCCAAGAACCAGCCGAGTCTATTAAAACATTATGTTCTCATTATCTCCTCTATTTCATGCACGTTTTACTGGTGTAGTCATCAGGCTTAATCCGCTTGTAACTGATGATTGACAGTCGAGGGCCAGGGCCCGGTCCCAGGGACATCCATCATAACTTACTTAACACATAGGCGGCTCGACCCTGGGGGGCGGGGGTGGGGGGGTCGCTTCCGAGGACAGGACCAGCCCTTTATGTTGTGTCTACCAAACAGGAGTAGCCGCAATGCTAACTCTGTGTTGTGACTACCAAGAGAACCCGTCGCCATGATGTAAAGGGCGCGTGGGCGCCATAATAAACAGGGCGCGTGGGCGCCATAATAAACAGGGCACGTGGGCGCCATAATAAATAGGGCGCGAGGAGTGTATTTAATCATTTCAGAGAATAAAATAATTAGCAGCAAAAAGGTTTTAGCTATTGAAAAAAAAAAAAAAGGTCACCTTTAACATCAATCATAAAATCAATTATTTAACTGAGATAATTGAGAGATCGGCTGAGGTATTTTAGAGATTACGTAAAAATTTTCAAATGTACTAGATTTTTCTAATCTAGATCGTAGGTTTGCTAATCTAGATCGTAGGTTTGCTAATGTGGATGTTAGTTTTCCTAATCTAGATTGTAGGTTTATTATACAACATGCGTACACAATATATAATATGCGTACACAATATAGAATATGCGTACGCAATATATAATATGCGTACAAAAAAGTATAATATGTGTACACACTGTATAAAAAAGAAATTTTTAAAGATAATAGCGTACACAAATTTTATGAACGTTCATTATTTTATTTGTACTTATTATTATTATTATTATTATTATTATACAATTAATTTAAATTATGTCAGTTAAACAGTTTTAGAGCCATTGCTAAGGAGTATAAGGGTTCTTAAAATGTCGACTTGCCAAGGGTCTCTCTCAAACTCTGTTATACTGACCATTCTATAACAAAAAGGAAAACATCATTATATAAACTGTAACGGTGACCTGTGGACCAGAGCTGCCCATTGTTTACTGTAAAATATCGTCACAATTCTCTACATACCTCTGCAGTTCTTTGATGGAACACATACAACATAATGTCAATATCAACTAAGGTTTACTTAAGAAGACGGCTTTTCATCGGATGGTGTATCTTCGAGTCTTGTATTATGTTGCCTACTTCATAGTATAAAATATCCATTCCATTCAATTAATCTGGTTTTAACCGCACAGAAAGCGTTGTAACCATGTAACCGCACTACAACCTTTGTAACTAGTAATCACACTACAGTCGTTGCAACCATGTAACCACACTACAGCAGTTATAAACATGTAACCACACTGAAGCTGTTGTAACCATTTAACCACACTGCAGCCACATGAAGAAAATAATTGCTCATTTTTTAACTGAACTAATTCACAAAGTTGATGCTTAAACTCATTCACAAACCGAAGTCAAATAATCCCACCTTCTCTGGCGAACAAACATCAATAATCCCACCTTCTTGGGCGAACTAACATCAATAATCCTACCTTCTCTGGCGAACTAACATCAATAATCCCACCTTCTCTGGCGAACTAACATCAATAATCCCACCTTCTCTAGCGAACTAACATCAATAATCCTACCTTCTCTGGCGAACTAACATCAATAATCCCACCTTCTCTGGCGAACTAATATCAATAATCCTACCTTTTCTGACAAACTAACATCAATAATCCCACCTTTCCTGGCGAACTAATATCAATAATCCCACCTTTCCTGGCGAACTAATTTCAATAATCCCACCTTTCCTGACAAACGAATATCAATAATCCCACCTTTTCTGGCGAAATAACACCAATAATCCCATCATTTCTGTCAAACCTACATCAATAACCCCTCGTTCTCTGGCGAACTAACATCAATAATCCCACCTTCTCTGGCAAACTAACACCAATAATCGCAATTTTTCTGGCGAGCTAACTTCAATAATCTCACCTATTCTGGCGAACTAACATCAATAATCCCACCTTCTGTGTCGGGCTAAAATCAATAATCACACCTTTTCTGGCGAACTAACATCAATAATCCCACCTTTCCTGACAAACGAACATCAATAATCCCATCTTATCTGGCGAACTAACACCAATAATCCCACCTTTTCTGGCGAACAAACATCAATAATCCCACCTTCTCTGGCGACCTAACATCAATAATCCAAGCTTCTCTGTCGAGCTAAAATCAATAATCCCACCTTTTCTGGCGAACTAACATCAATTATCCCACCTTCTCTGGCGAACTAACATCAATAATCCCAGCTTCTCTGTCGAACTAACATCAATAATCCCACCTTGTCTGGCGAACTAACATCAATAATCCCACATTTTCTGGCGAACTAACATCAATAATCCCAGCTTCTCTGTCGAGCTAAAATCAATAATCCCACCTTCTCTGGCGAACTAACACCAATAATCCCACCTTTTCTGGCGAATCAACATCAATAATACCACCTTCTCTGGTGAACTAACATCAATAATCCCACCTTCTCTGGCAAACTAACATCAATAATCCTAACTTTTCTGGCGAACTAACATCAATAATCCCACATTTTCTAGCGAACTAACATCAATAATCCCACCCTTTCTGGCGAACTAACATCAATAATCCCACCTTTTCTGGCGTACTAACATCAATAATCCCACCTTCTCTGGTGAACTAACATCAATAATCCCACCTTTTCTGGCGAACTAACATCAATAATCCCACCTTTTCTGGCGAACCAACATCAATAATCCCACCTTCTCTGGTACACTAACATCAAAAATCCCACCTTCTCTGGTGAACTAACATCGATAATCCCACCTTTTCTGGTGAACTAACATCAATAATCCCACCTTTTCTGGCGAACCAACATCAATAATCCCACCTTCTCTGGTGAACTAACATCAATAATCCCACCTTTTCTGGCGAACCAACATCAATAATGCCACCTTCTCTGGTGAACTAACATCAATAATCCCACCTTTTCTGGCGAACTAACACCAATAATCCCACCTTCTCTGTCGAGCTAAAATCAATAATCCCACATTTTCTGGCGAACTAACACCAATAATCCCACCTTCTCTGTCAAGCTGAAATCAATAATCCCACCTTTTCTGGCGAACTAACTCCAATAATCCCACCTTCTCTGTCGAGCTAAAATCAATAATCCTAACTTTTCTGGCGAACTAACATTAATAATCCCACCTTTTCTGATGAACTAACATCAATAATCCCACCTTCTCTGGCGAACTAACACCAATAATCCCACCTTCTCTGTCGAGCTAAAATCAATAATCCCACCTTCTCTGGCGAACTAACATCAATAATCCCAGCTTTTCTGGCGAACTAATATCAATAATCCCACCTTCTCTGGTGAAATAACATCAATAATCCCACCTTTGCTGGCGAACTAACATCAATAATCCCAGCTTCTCTGGCGAGTGAATTTGAGACTTTATTACGGATAGATTCGAGAAATGAAAGCATTCCTAAAAAGAAATAAAATTTAAATAGGGTTTAAATAGAGTTGTAAATAGAGTTGTACAATGGGCTGTAAATAGAGTTGATATAGGACTGTAAATTGAGTTGTACAAGGGCTGTAAATAGAGTTGACATGGGGCTGTAAATAAGTTAAAATAAGGTTGTAAATATGGTTGTTTTATTGTTTGTTTGTTGTCTGTTGTCTACTGTAAATATAATTACAAAAATCGTCTTTTACTTCATTTTTGTAAAAATTAAATAATATAATTTTGAAGAGCCGACCAGGGGCCCTCAAACTGTCACACACGCAAATCTTCCATTGTCCTTCTCAGCCAGCCGTTCACCAAACTGCCACATACATTTAAAGAACATTTCACACAAGTCGACAGAAAGTTATAAAGAGAGTTTCGTGCCTTACGCCCTACGTAAATCTAGTGGGATGGCGCCCTCGACGTACTCTGGATGTAGTAATGAAATCAGACACGGCGCCCCAGGCACACGCTTAACGCTAGCGACAGCGCAGGACGTCTCATCTATTTCATTTAATGAACGGTGCGCGTCCCTGTAAAGTTGTTTAGTGAACGCCTCAAAAACCGGGAATTCCCACCGGATAGGGAACCCCGAGCACGTCATGAGGTCACAATCAAACAAACAAAAAAAAACCCCAAAACATTTTGATACATCGTCTGCTCAACACAGTGGCTTGGGATTATTTTGTACAACTCAATACAAACATTTCTGTGGCATGATCACGTGTTTAACACTGTTTAAAAAAAAAAACAAAAAAAAAAACATGTTAGTGTGTGTGTGTGAAAGGCGTAGGAAGGAAGCAAAGAGGTTTGAGCCAAGAATGCGCGAGGCATGCGGGGCCTGGTTCAGACTAATTAGTCATAGACCTGGAGGCAAGGGGCTTAATTGTACCTCATTGGAAGTGTTTGAAGTCTTCTAACGGGGAGAAGGTGGGCGACTTTTAAGTCGGATTAACGTCCTTGTAGGTCAGGCATGAGATACACGGGGAATCAACTTCATTCAAAGTGGTCACTCCATTTGGTGGCTGTATGTTATGAGGGGCAGTGGTGACTCCATTTGGTGGCTATATGTAATGAGGGGCAGTAGTCACTAAATTTGGTTGATATATGTAATGAGGTGCAGTGGTCACTCCATTTGGTAGCTATATGCAATGTGGGGCAGTGGTAACTCAATTTGGTGGCTATATGTAATGAGGGGCAGTGGTCACTCTGTTTGGTGGCTATATGTAATGAGGGGCCGTGGTCACTCCATTTGGTGGCTATATGTAATAAGGGGCAGTGGTCAATTAATATTGTGGCTTTGTTTGGATGGGGGTGGTGGTCACTTAATATGGTGGGTTTGGTTTGATGGGGGTGCACCAGTGAATTATACCACCGAAACAAACCTACCCCACCACCACACTTAATATGGTGGCTTTGTTTGGATGGGGGTGGTGGTCAATTAATATGGTGGCTTTGTTTGGATGGGGGTTGTGGTCACTTAATATGGTGGCTTTGTTTGGATGGGGGTGGTGGCCACTTAATATGGTGGCTTTGTTTGGATGGGGGTGGTGGTCACTTAATATGGTGGCTTTGTTTGGATGGGGATGGTGGTCACTTAATATGGTGGCTTTGTTTGGATGGGGGTGGTGGTCACTTAATATGGTGGCTTTGTTTGGATGGGGGTGGTGGTCACTTAATATGGTGGCTTTGTTTGGATGGGTGTGGTGGCCATTCAATATGGTGGCTTTGTATGGATTGGGGTAGTGGTCACTCTATATGGTGGCTTTTTTTGGATAATAATAATAATAAAGTTCATTTCAAAAACACTCTTCATCCCCAAAGGCTTGAAGCGCGGTACAAAGTCAACATAATACAAATCTATAATTTACCACATATAAAACAAACGCAACACTACAAAAACTAATTACAAGCATACAATGGCAAAGTCTTTCTAGCCATTTCAACCCCAAGCAACACAGCCAATATGCATTAACTGGAAAATAAGGTTGACAATCATCCCAGAAGGTGTTTGCGAAATAGATGTGTATTTAGATCGGTTTTAAAGGACTCCAGTGTCTGGTTGTTTCTGAGATCGACAGGAAGGGCGTTCCAAATAGTTGGACCAGCAAATGCGAAAGTGCGCTTTCCGTAAGTCTCAAGGCAAACACGTGGTGTCGAGAGTTTGCCACTATCGGATGATGGTTTGATGTGGTAGTTGTCACTCAATAAGGTGGCTTTGTTTGGATGGGGGTGGTGGCCTCTCAATATGGTGGCTTTGTTTTGGAAGGGCGTAGTGATGACTAAACTTTGGTGGCTTTGATTGGATGTAATAGATTGATGGCTTTGATTGGATGGAAAAGAATGATGGCTTTGATTCGATGTAGTTCATTGATGGCTTTGATTGGATGGATTAGATTGATGGTTTTGATTGGATAGATTAGATTGATGGCTTTGATAGGATGAAGTAGATTGAGGCTTTGATTGGATGGAGTAGATTATGGCTTTGATTGGATGGAGTTGATTGATGGCTTTGATTGGATGGAGCTGATTAATGGCTTTGATTGGATGGAGTAGATTGACGGCTTTGATTGGATTTAGTAAATTGACGGCTTTGATTGGATTTAGTAGATTGATGGCTTTGATTGGATGGAGTAGATTGACGGCTTTGATTGGATTTAGTAGATTGATGGCTTTGATTGGATTGAGTAAATTGGTGGTTGTTTGTAATGAGACATCCAAAGATCAGATGTTTACGGGTTTAGTGTTGATTTCGCTTATTGTTCATTTGGCTTAGTGTTCATGTGGCTTTATATTCATGTGGCTTCGTGTTGATGAGGCTTAGTGTTGATGTGGCTTACTGTTCATGTGGCTAAGTGTTGATGTGGCTTACTTTTCATGTGGCTAAGTGTTGATGTGGCTTAATGTTTATGTGTCTTAGTGTTGATGTGTCTTTGTGTTGATGTGGCTTAGTGTTGATGTGGCTTAATGTTTATGTGGCTTAGTGTTATGTAACTTAATTTTCATCTGGCTTAGTGTTGATGTGTTCTAGTGTTGATGTGTCTTAGTGTTCATGTGGCTTACTGTTCATGTGGCTAAGTGTTGATGTGTCTTAGCGTTGATGTGTCTTAGTGTTCATGTGGCTTACTGTTCATGTGGCTTAGTGTTGATGTGGCTTAGTGTTGATGTGTCTTAGTGTTGATGTGTCTTAGTGTTGATGTGTCTTAGTGTTCATGTGGCTCACTGTTCATGTGGCTTAGCGTTTATGTGGCTAAGTTTTCATGTGGCTTAGTGTTGATGTGTCTTAGTGTTCATGTGGCTTAGTGTTCATGTGGCTTAGTTTTGATGTGGCTTAGTGTTGATGTGGCTTTATCTTCATGTGGCTTAATGTACATGTGGCAATTTGTTCATGTGCTTATGTTCATGTGGCTTAGTGTTGATGTGGCTTAGTGTTCATATGGCTTACTGTACATGGGGCTTACTGTTCATGTGGCTAAGTTTTGATGTGGCTTAGTGTTGATGTGGCTTAATCTTCATGTGGCTTAACTTACATGTGGCTTAGTGTTCATGTGGCTTAATGTTCATGTGGCTTAGTGTTGATGTGTCTTAGTGTTCATGTGGCTTACTGTTCATGTGGCTTAGTTTTGATGTGGCTTAGTGTTGATGTGGCTTTATCTTCATGTGGCTTAATGAACATGTGGCAATTTGTTCATGTGCTTATGTTCATGTGGCTTAGTGTTGATGTGGCTTAGTGTTCATATGGCTTACTGTACATGGGGCTTACTGTTCATGTGGCTAAGTTTTGATGTGGCTTAGTGTTGATGTGGCTTAATCTTCATGTGGCTTAACTTACATGTGGCTTAGTGTTCATGTGGCTTAATGTTCATGTGGCT
>CAXITT010000031.1:1220729-1269926 GCA_964033795.1 Lymnaea stagnalis
CCCCCCCCCCCTAGAAAGTTTTCTGCGGGCGCCCATGTATGTGGCTTAATGTACATGTGGCTCAATGTACATGTGGCAATGTGTTCATGTGGCTTAGATTTGATGTGGCTAAGTGTTGATGTGGCTTACTATTCATGTGGCTTACTGTTCATGTGGCTTACTGTTCATGTGGCTTAATGTTTATGTGGCTTACTGTTCGTTTGGCTCAGTATTAATGTGGCTTAGTGTTGATGTGGCTTACAGTTTTTGTCGCTAAGTGTTCATGTGGCTTAGTGTTGATGTGGCTTAGTGTTGATGTGGCTTAACAATGTGGTTGTGATATTAAAATATATATAAAGTCAATTGGCGTGAAATTAAAAATGGGCAGTGAATTACAGGCGAGGGGTGGGTGGTTGGGGGGGGGGGAGTGTTGTAGCAAAAATTAGGATTCTTAAATGTGCGTTACTTAAGTTAAGAGTTCATGTTTGGTAGTAGAACGGAAGTTCACACATTGCTGTCACCAATGTTTGGCCAGCTATAACTATTTTCTATTATTCCAAAATCAGTAAAAGAATGACACACATGAACGCTATAAATAGATCTCAAACATCAAAAGTTAGAATTTGTGTAGATACATCATAGGAAATAGCCCAAAAAGAAATACGTGGATTTGGTGTCTTTATAAAAAAAAAAATGTTGGTGTCAACTAAGTCAATGTCAATTTGATATCCATGTAGGAAATAAATAGACTGATATCTATGTAGGAAATAAATAGACTGATATCTATGTAGGAAATAAATAGACTGATATCTATGTAGGAAATAAATAGACTGATATCTATGTAGGAAATAAATAGGCTGATATCTATGTAGGAAATAAATAGACTGATATCTATGTAGGAAATAAATAGACTGATATCTATGTAGGAAATAAATAGACTGATATCTATGTAGGAAATAAATAGACTGATATCTATGTAGGAAATAAATAGACTGATATCTATGTAGGAAATAAATAGACTGATATCTATGTAGGAAATAAATAGACTGATATCTATGTAGGAAATAAATAGACTGATATCTATGTAGGAAATAAATAGACTGATATCTATGTAGGAAATAAATAGACTGATATCTATGTAGAAAATAAATAGACTGATATATATGTAGGAAATAAATAGACTGATATCTATGTGGAAATAAATAGACTGATATCTATGTAGGAAATAAATAGACTGATATCTATGTAGAAATAAATAGACTGATATCTATGTAGGAAATAAATAGACTGATATCTATGTAGGAAATAAATAGACTGATATCTATGTAGAAAATATATACACCGATGTCTATGTCTAAAATATATCAACTTATGTCTTTGTCAACAATATAGAGCCGTGCGTCTATGAAGACAAGGTATAGACCGACGTCTATGTAGACAATACAAACCTTCTTCGACTATAAATAAACCTTGGTGTCTGGAGAATACAGATTAAAACCGTAATACCTATACTTAGACTTTAGACAATGTCAAAGCATTGTGTTAGAATACAAGACAAAGACTGATGTGGATATAGACAAGTAATTGAAAGTAACGGGTTGCCCTACCCAAAATGCATTGACACTGCTATATAAGTAGTTAACCCTCTGAGCGAGACGAACGCTCGGAGTTGAACCCCAGGGGACGCGACCCCTAGCAGCTCACGTGACAGTTCGTGAGAGAACAACCAGCCTGCAATTGACTGGGGCTGATGTGACCTTCTGATTGGACCTGGTCATGTGCTGTGATACTCACGGCCTTGTCAATGACAGTGAGCAATCATACTGACAACGTGCTGATAATTAGTTGTGATACTCACAGCCTTGTCAATGACAGTGAGATATCATACTGACAACGTGCTGATAATTAGTTGTCATACTGACAGCCTTGTCAATGACAGTGAGATATCATACTGACAACGTGCTGATAATTAGTTGTGATACTCACAGCCTTGTCAATGACAGTGAGCTATTATACTGACAAAATGCTGATAATTAGTTGTGATACTCACAGCCTTGTCAATGACAGTGAGCTATTATACTGACAAAATGCTGATAATTAGTTGTGATACTCACAGCCTTGTCAATGACAGTGAGCTATTATACTGACAAAATGCTGATAATTAGTTGTGATACTCACAGCCTTGTCAATGACAGTGAGCTATTATACTGACAACGTGCTGATAATTAGTTGTGATACTCACAGCCTTGTCAATGACAGTGAGATATCATACTGACAACGTGCTGATAATTTGTTGTGATAATCACAGCCTTGTCAATGACAGTGAGATATCATGCTGACAACGTGCTGATAATTAGTTGTGATACTCAGGTCCATGTCAATGACAGTGAGCTATCATACTGACAACATGCTGATAATTAGTTGTGATACTCACGGCCTTGTCAATGACATTGAGATATCATACTGACAACGTGCTGATAATTAGTTGTGATACTCACGGCCTTGTCAATGACAGTGAGCTATCATACTGACAACATGCTGATAATTAGTTGTGATACTCACGGCCTTTTCAATGACAGTGAGATATCATACTGACAACGTGCTGATAAATAGTTGTGATACTCACGGCCTTGTCAATGACAGTGAGCTATCATACTAACAACGTGCTGATAATTAGTTTTGATACTTACAGCCTTGTCAATGACAATAAGCTATTATACTGACAACGTGCTGATAATTAGTTGTGATACTCACAGCCTTGTCAATGACAGTGAGCTATTATACTGACAACGTGCTGATAATTAGTTGTGATACTCACAGCCTTGTCAATGACAGTGAGCTATCATACTGACAACGTGCTGATAATTAGTTGTGATACTCACGGCCTTGTCAATGACAGTTAGGGTCGGTAGGAAAAGTAGCTATGATAAGTGTGCCCTGGGTACCAAATACAGCTATGATAAGTGTGCACTGGGTACCAAATAAGCTATGATAAGTGTGCACTGGGTACCAAATACAGCTATGCTAAGGGTGCACTGGGAACCAAATACAGCAAAGGTAAGTGTGCACTGGGAAACAAATACAGCAAAGGTAAGTGTGCACTGGGAACCAAATACAGCAAAGGTAAGTGTGCACTGGGAACCAAATACAGCAAAGGTAAGTGTGCACTGGGAACCAAATACAGCAAAGTTAAGTGTGCACTGGGAACCAAATACAGCAAAGGTAAGTGTGCACTGGGAACCAAATACAGCTATGGTAAGTACACAATGGGTAGCAAAGACGCTGTTATGATAAGTGTACACTGTGTAAGAAATATGCAGCTGTGATAAGTACACATTGGGTAGCAAAGACGCAACTATGATAAGTGTACACTAGGTAGCAAAATTAGGCATATATGATAAGTCTAGTAAGTATTGCTATGTTAATTAATTATGATAATTCATCTACTAAGTCGGACTGCATAAGAAGTTGTCTACGAAGTGGGACTACCCATGGCCAGTTTAGGAGCCCAGTTACCTCAAAAAATAATCCATAAGTGTGCCTTTGTTTAAGATAAGTGAGACAAATGATCACTTGATATGATATTAGTTGAGTTGTATACTGTTGAGTTCAACATTTCATTATGTGCGTTGAGAATAGATCAACATTTCTATGCAGCATTGACGGGCTATTCATTACAATATATTAACACAAGATGTAATTACATGCTGCAAGTCAACTGTTGAACCACTCTCAAAGTGGTCAACCAATGATTTGCCCACTATCAAAGTGGCCAACCAATGATTTGCCCACTATCAAAGTAGAGTTCAACCCCTGTTCTAGGATGATTCAACCATGGTTTAGGATGATTCAACCATAGTTTAGGATGACTCAACAATGGTTTAAGATGATTTAACCATTTTTAGGATGATTCAACCATTGTTTAGGGTGATTCAACCATTGTTTAGGATGATTCAACCATGGTTTAAGATGATTCAACCATTGTTTAGGATGATTCAACCATGGTTTAAGATGATTCAACCATTGTTTAGGATGATTCAACCATTGTTTAGGATGATTCAACCATTTTTTAGGATGATTCAACCATTGTTTTAGGATGATTCTTTGAATTGAATAAATGTCCGATTGTTTCATTGTTTGCTTTAGTGTTTGGATTCAAAACCTTCTCGTCGATTGTTTGTTCATTTGTTTGTTATCTGTTGTATTTTATTTTTCTCAAAGTTACGTCGAACATGATAAATGACCTTTATGGATCAAAATATTGCTAGGGGATTAGATAACCTTAATATATCAAAACATTGCTTGAAGATTAGATGATCTCAATGGATCAAAACATTGCTTGAAGATTAGATGATCTCAATGGATCAAAACATTGCTAGAAGATTAGATGATCTCAATGAATCAAAACATTGCTAGGGGATTAGATGACCTCCATGGATCAAAACATTGCTAGGGGATTAGATGACCTCCATGGATCAAAACATTGCTAGGGGATTAGATGACCTCCATGGATCAAAACATTGCTAGGGGATTAGATGACCTCAATGGATCAAAACATTGCTAGGGGATTAGATGACCTCCATGGATCAAAACATTGCTAGGGGATTAGATGACCTCCATGGATCAAAATATGGATAGCAGATGTCTTTTCTTTTCGAACGTCTGAGGTGTGCGGGAAAAAATTTGACAAATGTATGTGACGAAATTTTTAACATTGCATGACCAGATATCCTGGTTCAAATATCAAACAGAATTATATCACAGTATAGTACATTAAAGCACAGTATAGCACATTATAACACGTTATTGCACATTCCGGCACATACTAGCTCATTAATACAAATTATAACACATTTTAGCACATTATAGCATTTTATAGCACATTATAACAGTGTAAGACACATCACATTGGTAGAATTTTTCCCTGATGGTAAACGTGTTGTTTGTTGAATGGAAGATGTAACATAATATCACCAAAAACTACACCCATTTATCACAATAACACACCACTAGCACAGTAACACACCACTAACACAGTAACACACCACTAACACAGTAACACACCACTAACACAGTAACACACCACTAACACAGTAACACACCACTAACACAGTAACACACCACTAACACAGTAACACACCACTAACACAGTAACACACCATCTATACAATAACCCACCACTAATACAGTAACACACCACTAAAACTGTAACACACCACTAACACAGTAACGCATAACTATCACAGTAACACACGACTAGCACAGTAACACACCACTATCACAGTAACACATCAGTAGCATAGTTTGGCTAGAAATAGATTTTGATTAACTATAGTATATAGTTATCGCTTTGGTTAAAAATAGATTTCAGGTACATTTAGTGAATAGTGACTACTTTTGAGAGAATTAGGTTTCAAGTAAGTAGTGAAAGCGTATAAAGTTATCACCTATCACTTTGGATAGAAATAGATCTCTAGTAACTTTGGTAAATACTTGGATCCCTTTAGCTTTAAATAAATTTCTAGTAACTAGTAAAAAAAAGAAAGAAAATACGAAATTATACTTCTTATAAATATTTTAAAATAATATTAACTGATGCCCTTAAACGATAATAATGATTGGAACCAGTGAAATATCGCCATGTTCGATATATTTGATGTCCCGCCTATTTAGGGCTACTCTTGTTAGAGGCCTACACTATTCGATTATAAATATCATTATGTTCCTACGGATGAGTCGCTCCTGATTAAAGCCGACGTTCACATATATCGGTATTTTTATTGATTGATTTTTGTTCAATTCACAAGTTTAAAGACTTTAATGACATGATATTAAACTACCTTTTCATCAAAGGATCAAACATGTGCAATTTGTTTTCAAATTATAGTTCATCATAAAAGCATGACTTTTAAATTAGGGATTTCAATTTACATATAAAGTATATGATGATGTCAAGCTTACAAATATTGTTATTAGCATAATTTGTAATGAGGTTGATTCCATGAATGTTAAGCTAAGTAAATAAAAGGTTTTCAAAAAATGATGTTAATTTATTTGTTTAAAACAAGAATTAAAAATCGATTAACATGCCACTCCCATCTTATGGAATAGTTTTAGATAAAATATTTTAGATAAAATATTCTTTCTAAATCGTCAAGTTAAAACTAAATTCTATGAATTCTTTGTTAAAAATGTGATCAAGTATATCGAAGAGGCAATTTAAAATTCAAATGAAGAAAATTTTATTATTTAAAAAATTCCAAATCAACATTTTCATTAACTGAAATTTGGAAAAGTCAACTATATTTGTCTATGATTTCCCCAGGATAAATTCACACATTACTAAATAAATGCTGTTTGTGTGTGTGTGTGTGTGTTTGAAAACAACTCATGTCTACTTAACAAAATTATACTTTTCATACACGATTTATAAAAATAACCAGTTTTGAAAATCTTTAAAAGGGATAGACCTTTCTACAAAACATTTGCAGGACCAACACAATGACTGAGGTTTTGCAGAACCCACACAATGACTCTTAGGGTTGCAGGACCCACAAAATGACTCTGAGAGATTGCAGGGCCCACACAATGACTGAGGGATTGCAGGACCCACACAATGACTCTTAGGGGTTTCAGGGCCCACACAATGACTCTGAGAGATTGCAGGACCCACACAATGACTCTGAGAAATTGCAGGACCCACATATTGACTCTGAGAGATTGCAGGACCCACACAATGAATCTGAGGGGTTGCAGGACCCACACAATGACTCTGAGAGATTGCAGGGCCCACACAATGATTCTGAGAGATTGCAGGACCCACACAATGACTCTGAGAGATTGCAGGACCCACACAATGACTCTTAGGTAAATGTTTAACTAGCAACCTATGCCGTTGCTCTCCGATTAAGAGTAAATGATGCAAAACTAAATTTATTTGTGTGCTAAAATCCATTCTTGCAATTTAAGTTTATCAAAAATTCTCCAGGGATTATAAAGATTTAAGCGGTGACACTAGGTTAGGGCAAAATGTATGCCTTAAAGAGCACCAGCTGGAATGAGTTTAGTTAATGTTGGGCTGGGGCAGATTTGAGATGTACCTGATCTTTGTTCTGGCTAATTATGGCGTTTCCCGCCAGAAGTTCGGAATGACCACTTCCAAAGAAAACATCAACTTCAAATGAATTTGAATTAATCAATATTTTTAAATGGGGAGCCCTGACCCCCCACGTTGGCGTAAGAGTTTTCAGCACCCTCAATTTCTGCTCCGCGGTTCCCTCATTCATACCAATCATAATGCTAGACGCTATTGAATTTAGGCTTATGCGATATGATGCCAGGGGCAGCCCCCGATAGCGATGACATTATAGAGACCCTTATTAGGCGCTATATCAGACCCAGACCCATCTTCAGAAGCCTTCAAGTTCCGATCGAATTCCCGATAAATAGCATCGGCAATGTTGTTGCTGAGGGATGCACTGTCACGTGACGTAGCTATTTTTAGGACCGCCATCGGCGGACCAAGATTTTTTGTGGCCCTCTCTTTCACGATTAAAACTCTGAAGTTGTCCGACAATGACACTCCTCAATATCAAGAACAAACAACAGCTGGCTGGACAACTCCATCCACACCCCCTTTCTAAGCCACTAGCAGAGGCGTAGCTTGAGCGTTTGTCGCCAGGGTACATGTTTCATTGTTTGCCCCCCCCCACCCAACCCCGCTTCACTTCTGAAACCCATAATCGTCATCAAATAAATAATATCAAAGCAATTTTTTTGTGCCCTCGCTATAAGTCCTGCGAACAGAAACATTGTCCCCTTTGCCGCCCACTAGCTACCCCTCTGGTCTCTGGCACTGACCCCACAAAGAAAATATAAAACGCAACCCCCCCCCCGGCCAAAGAAAATGTCAGAAAGAAACACTGCTAGCTATTACATATGTAAGTATAGCTTTGGTTAGAAATAGATTTCAAGTAACTAGTAAACACCTATCATATTGGTTACAAATTTATTTGAACACAACTCAAAGTCAACAAACGTAGATGTGCAAAGAAAAAAACAAAAAAAAACGTAAATGTTAATGGACAGAAGTATACAAGAAAGGTCCATTGCATTTTAACATTGTCCATTGGAAGTATACAAAGTGAAGAGTACTGCACGAGACAAGTGAATTCCATGGCAATGTAAGAATTGAATGTGAAGAGTACTGCAATAGATAAGTGATTCTTGGCCATGTAAGAATTGAATGTAAAGAGTACTGCAATAGGTAAATGAAGTCCATGGCCATGTTGAAATTCTAAGAAATTCGCCAGCAAGATGTTTAGAGAAAGCACGCTTCCTGCTCTAAGATTGCAAGTTCATTTTCTTCCAGGCGAAGGAGAGACAGAGAACAGGTTTAATTTTGCATTATATTCATGGACAAAATACATTTTCAAATTATAAACAATTTTCTAAAATATGTCGAGATTATTTTCAATAATTTGCTGAGTTTATCCTCTCATACCCTATTACAGCCTCTAGCCTCTTAGAGGTACTGCTAAATCTACACTTGGTTAGAGTTATCCTTTCGGAATCTAATAATGCTTCTAGCCTCTTAGAGGTGCTGCTAAAATAGATTTTGATTGAAACAATTCCCTTTAAATGTATGTAATACATTTTAAAAAATCATTTTTATTTTGTGACATATCTCCAAACCTAGCCTTTTGTGATATATCTCCATACCTAGCCTTTTGTGATATATCTCAATACCTAGCCTAATATTATAGATCTCATTACCTAACCCTGTCAAAGATGCAAGAAACCTGCGCAATTATTTCTAATTAGATTTCGTGTCATTGTTGACAATTGGAGGGCTATTATTTTAAAATTAATGGATTCAACAAATTAAACCTTCTACGTTTTGCCAAAGCACGCCCTGGGCTGTAAGTATCTTGGGCACGTCCTGGACAGTAAGTATCACTTGAATTACAGTATAATGGGGGTAACTGTGTTTGGCCTGGTACAGTATAATATATCATGGGGGTAAATATGTTTGGCTTGGTACAGTTAAATTATACCATGGGGGGGGGTGTGAATGTGTTTGGCTTTAATACTGTAAAACACCTGTGATATTTGATATTTCATAAGAATTAATTAACATACTAGGAACACAATGAAATTAGGGAGTAAAAAAAAAGGGTTGGGGGGGGGGGATATAATTACTGACCCAAAATAGATAATAAATGTGTACGAGGTCCGAGTGTAACTTTAAATGATATAACATACTAACAAATAATGGATATAACACTCGATAGAATATTTGATATAGCATTCTAAGTCATTGATAGTCCCTTAGAATGTTGATGATGTACACAATCATTAATCTTCAGTCATCTATGCTCAATCATCAATCAAATGTTCAGCTCTTTAATTTTAAATGATAAATAGTTTGTTAGTTTGATCTACTTGTTCATGCTAACAAGTGGACGGTTGAGAGAATCAAATTGAGATGCATTGAATATTCCCAATTTGAGCTGAACTAATTAAAGAGATCTTTTGATAATAGACGAGTGTAAGGGAGAGAGAGAGGGAGAGAGAGAGAGAGAGAGAGAGGCAGAGAGACAGAGAGAGAGAGAGAGAGAGAGAGAGAGAGAGAGAGAACGAAGCAACAGACAGACACTCAGACAGAGAGCGAATTAGAGAGAGACGGGGTCTGGTCTGTCAGTGGGTCTCTCTCTCTCTCCCTCTCTCTCTCTCCCTCGCTCTCACATCACACATGTGTTATCTATAGATCTCTTTAATGTGTTCATGTTACTCGGTACACATTGATCGCACCGGTGCATTGTTCTTATGATCAGGTGTATAGAGGGCACGTGACAACGCGGTTAGAGTCTAGACACATACACATTAGAAGTGTGTGTAGCGATGCAATGAACCAGATTGTGGTGAGTGTTGTACTGAATCAAGGGCTCTCAATCAGTAGTAACTAGAAAAATCGCTTAGTTTCGAATTTTATTATAATTTTTATCCATCCCATTTCTTATTGATGTTAGTTGTGCGAGACATTCAGACATAGGTCTCGAAATCGAAATTGGGGGTGCTGGACACTTTTTGAAATCGAAAGGGATGTGGCGCTGCGAAAAGTTTGAGAACCCCTGCACTAAGCCAGGTTGAAAGTGGTTGATAGGAAGGATGAAAGGGTTGTCACAAAAATGTATGTCATTTTAACATATGCAAGGTTGACAGATAGACAAACAAAGATCGGTGAAAACATTATCCAACTTGCAAATATAAGTAAGAAATTCAACGATGCTACAGGCATGCTACTTTTTAGTGTATTACTTTTAATTGTATTACTTGTCATGTCAAAGGATTTTACTTCAGTACAGAGACCCTAGTTATGACGTAACGTCATTTTAGATTGTAGAGGAAACAATATAAACAGATAAGTTTTGTATTGACTACTAGCGCATGAGGACTACATCCATCTTATGACTGTTGGTGCAAGAGGACTCAATCTTGTGACAGTTTGTGCATGAGGACTACATTTTGTGACAGTTGGTGCATGAGGACTACATCTTGTGACAGTTGGTGCATGATGACTACATCTTGTGACAGGTGGTGCATGATGACTACATCTTGTGACAGGTGGTGCATGAGGACTACATCTTGTGACAGGTGGTGCATGAGGACTACATCTTGTGACAGGTGGTGCATGAGGACTACATCTTGTGACAGGTGGTGCATGAGGACTACATCTTGTGACAGGTGGTGCATGAGGACTACATCTTGTGACAGGTGGTGCATGAGGACTACATCTTGTGACAGGTGGTGCATGAGGACTACATCTTGTGACAGGTGGTGCATGAGGACTACATCTTGTGACAGGTGGTGCATGAGGACTACATCTTGTGACAGGTGGTGCATGATGACTACATCTTGTGACAGGTGGTGCATGAGGACTACATCTTGTGACAGGTGGTGCATGAGGACTACATCTTGTGACAGGTGGTGCATGAGGACTACATCTTGTGACAGGTGGTGCATGAGGACTACATCTTGTGACAGGTGGTGCATGAGGACTACATCTTGTGACAGTTGGTGCATGAGGACTACATCTTGTGACAGGTGGTGCATGAGGACTACATCTTGTGACAGGTGGTGCATGAGGACTACATCTTGTGACAGGTGGTGCATGAGGACTACATCTTGTGACAGGTGGTGCATGAGGACTACGTGATATTTGCAGCTTTTGTCATGTTGCGTTTTGTATTTCAATGGGGTCAAATATCGCTTTTTTCATTTCTTTTTTAATATGGTGGACTTTCTACCACCCTTCGAGCCTTTGGGGATAAATCATGATTTTCAAATAAGCTTTGTTATTATTATTATTATTCTAAATACTACAATTGTTCCATTAACGCTAGATATGGGACAATATATAATCATATGTTTGGCGTACTGTCAGGATGTCGTTATGAACCGGGATCAAGCTGTCATGATTATACAGCAAATTTACCACGCATTATTTGTTACAGTTAATGTTACATAACTTGATCACTTTAATTTTGCATGTTACACACTAAGTAGTGTTGTCTCTCTGTTTACAGAAAATGAATATTCTTTGCCAACCTCTTCCAATTGCTCATAGAAAGTATACAATATTCTTTACAAGCCTCTTGCAACTGCTAGTGGAAAGTATACAATATTCTTTGCAAAACTCTGCCAACTGTACACAGAAAGTATTTACAGTATTATTTTCCAACATTCCCCCAAATGTGTACCATATATTTGACCAATACTCATCCAATTGTTTTCTACTATATACAATGCCTTTCCAAATTGACCACCACTCATGACAATGTCAGAGACACAGTTTTACACTAAATGTCACGCCAATAGAGTAGCTTTCTAACGAAGAAATTGAAGTCGCTATAGCTTCCCTTTGCAACCCCAACATGATTAAATTATTTTTAACCGTGGAAACACTGAAACCCAATGAAAGGAAACATTCAGCACAGTCACTTTGACACCGGATTACACAACACTACCCCGGGCCATTCAAGGCAAGCATTACAACCGTGGCACCGGAATATACAACACTATGCAACAATTTACAACAATATACAACAATATACAACACTATACCACAATATCAAACGATACTGCGGGTAATTTGAGGCATAGCTGTGTAATATGATGGTTCAATCCGTGATCCGTTGCAATCAACCTTTACAAACGATATGGCTTTACATGTCTGACGTACGTCACTATATGGCGAAAAGCGTTTTTACGACAGCTGCAGCCGTGTGCGTCTAGTACAGCTGCGGCCGTGTGTGTCTAGTACAGCTGGTCACTAATGAAGATGGCATTAAAAGATTATAGAAAAGTGCACAAACACTATTAGGATTACCGGATTAATCAAAACTTGCACTAATCTATTGCATGCTCATAATACAAAGACTTTATGTGGATTTGAGTTTTAATCCCATAAGTTGCATGGGGAGACCGTCAAGAGACAGTGGGGAGACAGTGAGGACACAGTTAGGAGACAGTGAGGAGACAGTGAGGAGACAGTGAGGTGACCGTGAGGAGACAGTGAGGAGACAGTGAGGAGACAGTGAGGAGACAGTGAGGAGACCGTGAGGAGACCGTGAGGAGACCATGAGGTGACCGTGAGGAGACAGTAAGGAGACAGGGAGGAGACAGTGAGGAGACCGTGAGGAGACAGTAAGGAGACCGTGAGGAGACAATGAGGTGACCGTGAGGAGACAGTGATGAGACAGTGAGGAGACAGTGGGGAGACAGTGAGGAGACAGTGGGGAGACAGGGAGGAGACCGTGGTGTAGGAATACATCTCCATTGTATGAGCTCCATCTGGTATAACTGTATTAAAGTTAAGAAAGCATACCGCCATTTGATTCTTTGATTAAGATCATGGGATCAATGAAGAACGATGATACTGTCGAGTATTTGAAGTGTAGATAAGATTGTTTTACAATTATATATGTTTAGTTGATATCCTCATAAAAGATTAAAAGATAAAACTATATTGACTCTAGTTTATAAAACGTATGGAGTCAACAATTAGTCTCGAAGAATCAGATCAAGAAAATTGTCGCCATGGGGGGTGGGGGGGGGGAGTAGAATTTTGGGTCAGAGTTATCCTAGAAAATGTCCTGACTCCAGAAAATCCGTTGTTAACATTTTCATGTTTTCATTAACATGACCTGTCTTTATTAACATGTCCAGTATTTGTTAACATGTTCAGTTTTTATTAACATGTACAGTATTTGTTAATATGTTCAGTTTTTATTAACATGTTCAGTATTTGTTAACATGTTCAGTTTTATTAACATATCCAGTATGTGTTAACATGTCCAGTTTCTGTTAACATGTCCATTTTTTTGTTAACGAGTCCAGTTTTTGTTAACATATCCGGTTTTTGTTAACATATCCATTTTTTTAACATGTTCAGTTTTTGTTAATATATCCAGTATGTGTTAACATGTCCAGTTTTTGTTAACATATCCAGTTTTTGTTAACATATCCATTTTTTTAACATGTTCAGTTTTTGTTAATATATCCAGCATGTGTTAACATGTCCAGTTTTTGTTACCATATATCAAGTATTTGTTAACATGTTCAGTTTCTGTTAACATGTCCATTTTCTTTTCGTTAACGAGTCCAGTTTTTGTTAACATATCCATTTTTTTAACATGTTCAGTTTTTGTTAATATATCCAGTATGTGTTAACATGTCCAGTTTTTGTTACCATATATCAAGTATTTGTTAACATGTTCAGTTTCTGTTAACATGTCCATTTTCTTTTCGTTAACGAGTCCAGTTTTTGTTAACATATCCAGTTTTATTTAACATATCAAGTTTTTGTTAACATATCCATTTTTAACATGTTCAGTTTTTATTAACATATCCAGTTTTTTAACATATCCAATTTTTGTTCACATGTCCAGGATAAAACCAAATGATGACTGAATGTCCAGTCAACATTAATCACAATCGACAACACAGGTTGGATTATTTCCGTTCGGCCGGCGGTTGAATTATACGGCAAAATTTATTGATGAATAACTAATGGATGCTATAGGACAGTGGAGATGACAAGTGACAATTGACAATGGCCTATTGGATACACCCCACATTGTCACTAGCATGCTCTGTATGATATCATTGTTGCGTAATTCAAGAGCATATAAGGCGCTAAAAGATTGTGTACATGTTATGTTACTTGGTTGATAGTATGAACTCAAGAGTAGTTTTAAGAGAGCCATTAACCAAACAAACAAGTTGACTACGCAATGTATATGAAGTTGATAAAGCAAATATATCAAGTTGATAAAGCAATTATATCAATTTGATAAATTAAAATATCAAGTTTATAAAGCAAATTATAAATAAAGGTGGTGAAACATTTATATCAAGTTGAAAAAACAAATATATCAAGATTATAAAGTAAAAATATCAATTTGATAAAGCAAATACATCCAATTTGATAAAGCCAATATATCAAGTTGATAAAGCAACTAGATCAGTTTGATAAAACAAACATCTCTACCCATATATGGATATCATGCTCCACTGTTTATGGATATCATGCTCCACTGTTTATGGATATCATGCTCCACTGTTTATGGGTATCATGCTCCACTGTTTATGGATATCATGCTCCACTGTTTATGGATATCATGCTCCACTGTTTATGGATATCATGCTCCACTGTTTAAAACAAACACACAAAAAATAAGATCTAACGGTGAAATTTGTCAGAATAACCTGTGCGGTGGGGGTGGGGGTGCGGTGGGGGAGGGGGGGGGGGGGGGGGGGGGGGGGGGGGGGGGGGGGGGGGGGGGGTGGGGGTGGGGGTGCGGTGAGGGTGGGGGTGTGGAGCTGGATCCGTTCATAGTCATCTTTGGTGCACAAGTCCTTCATCCAATAAATACTCGAAGATCGGAGATGGGCAATAATAAAGGTCTAGCTAGGAATATCGGAGTTGTTGATAGCAGTATGAGCATGGGAGTAGTTTGTGAAAATATCGGAGTAGTTTGTGAAAATATCGGAGTAGTTTGTGAAAATATCGGAGCAGTTTGACAAAATATCGGAATAGTTTGTGAAAATATCGGAGTAGTTTGTGAAAATATGGGAGAAGTTTGTGAAAATATGGGAGTAGTTTGTGAAAATATCGGAGTAGTTTGTGAAAATATCGGAGTAGTTTGTGAAAATATCGGAGCAGTTTGTGAAAATATCGGAATAGTTTGTGAAAATATCGAAGTAGTTTGTGAAAATATGGGAGTAGTTTGTGAAAATATGGGAGTAGTTTGTGAAAATATCGGAGTAGTTTGTGAAAATATCAGAGTAGTTTGTGAAAATATCGGAGTAGTTTGTGAAAATATCGGAGTAGTTTGTGAAAATATCGGAGTAGTTTGTGAAAATATCGGAGTAGTTTGTGAAAATATCGGAGTAGTTGATAAAAATATTGGAGTAGTTGATAAAAATATCGGAGTAGTTTGTGAAAATATCGGAGTAGTTGATAAAAGTATCGGAGTAGTCTGTGAAAATATCGGAGTAATTGATAAAAATATCGGAGTAGCTTGAAAAAATATCGGAGTAATTTGTAAAATATCGGAATAGTTTGTAAAAATATCGGAGTATTTTGCAAAAATGTTGGAGTAGTTTTTAAAAATATCGTAGTAGTTTGTAAAATATCGTAGTAGTTGTTAAAAAATATCGCAGTTGTTGGCTACGGTGGGATTAAAAAGGTTAAGTTATAAAAAATATTTTTTGTCTGTCAGTAATTTTCACCTAGACTCTAAGACTGCGCTCCACATATTTACAACTTAATATTTTCTTGTTTATAAGTTCTTATTCGTTCGCCCCTAACCTACATATCATATCTTTGACTAGACTAGACCAATTAGTTATCTGTATTATGTCATTCAATAGACTAACCCACTTAATTATATGAATTAAATCACTGACTACACTCGACAACTTAATTATGTATTGTATATCATAGGAGCCAGAATGATCAATTCATTGATCGTGGGCCCTCAAAATATAGAAGAAGGAGATATCATTGACTAGACCAGAAAACTTAGTTTTATGTATTATACCATTGACTACACCAGACAACTTGGTATATTTATTATATCATTGACTAGACTAGATAACTTAGTTTATATCTATTATGATCAGTGACTAGAAAATACTGCTAAGTTATGTGAATTATATCATTGACTAAACCAGACAACTTGGTTATATCTATTAAATCATTGACTAGACCAGACAACTTATTTAAAACATTATTTTCTTATGACTATTTTTCAATTATGTGAATAAGAATGAATCAAATTGAATTAAACGGCACTGTGATCATGTCGGGTGTACTTCTATATTATGTGTACTTATACGGTATGTGTACTTCTATATTATGTGTACTTTTATATTATGTTTACTTTTATATTATGTGTACTTTTATATTATGTGTACTTCTCTATCATCTGTACTTCTATATCATTTGTACTTCTATGTTATCTGTACTTCTATATTATCTGTACTTCTATATTATGTGTAATTCTATATTATGTGTACTTCTATATTATGTGTACTTCTACGGTATGTGTACTTCTATATTATGTGTACTTCTATATTATGTGTACTTCTATATTATGTGTACTTCTATATTATGTGTACTTCTTTATTATGTGTACTTCTATATTATGTGTACTTCTATATTATGTGTACTTCTATATTATGTGTGCTTATACATCATGTGCACTTGCGTGCATTTCTACATCCAATTGTGACTTTGATGTTAATTAAAACACAATTATTTTGCTAAAACATAATTCCAAAATAAATGTTCATTTCAATATGTTCACATCAGATGAGTGATTGAATGACATCAATAATGTTCAGATCTGTGATTGAATGAAATCAATAATGTTCAGATGTGTGAATGAAATACTGACGTCACAATAGATGTTAGCGGACTACGGTGCCAAAAAACATGTGTGTTAACATTTAACATTTGTGTTAAACAATTAATTTGTGTTTAGCGATTAACATTTGTGTTTAACAAGTAAGTTTTCTGTTTAGCCATTAACATTTGTGTTTAACAATTAACATTTGTGTTTAATGATTAATTTTCTGTTTGGCAATTAACATTTGTGTTTAGCAGTTAAGCATTATGTTTAACAATTAATATTTATGTTTAAGTTTTCTGTTTAGCTATTAACATCTGTGTTTAACAATTAACATTTGTGTTCAACAATTAACATTTGTGTTTAAGATTTAGTATTTGCTTGTTACACTCGGCACTGATGTTAAAAATTTAACATCTGTTTAACAATTAACAAGCTTCTGTTTTATGTTAAACTTGTATTTATCCTTTAACATATGCATGTAACATTTAACATGTGTATGCAACATTAAAAACTGGCATTTAACATTGTAACCACGTGAGACACGACTAATTCTTGTCTAGGTCTGGCAGTGTCACTAAATGTCAACAATTGTGTGTGTGTTTCAATTGATAGCTGGTCTCTAATGACAGTTGGTCTCAAATGACAGCTGGTCTCAAATGATAGCTGGTCTCAAATGACAGCTGGTCTCAAATGATAGCTGGTCTCAAATGATAGCTGGTCTCAAATGATAGCTGGTGTCAAATGATAGCTGGTCTCGAATGATAGCTGGTGTCAAATGATAGCTGGTGTCAAATGATAGCTGGTCTCAAATGATAGCTGGTGTCAAATGATAGCTGGTCTCGAATGATAGCTGGTGTCAAATGATAGCTGGTCTCAAATGATAGTTTGTTTGATAGTCGATGAAGAGTTCATCTGGTTTCTTTAAACATCTTTGACGTCAGAGGTGTTAAGGTCAAGGCATTACAACTTTATGATGTATATACTTTTATAAAACATTGAATCTTATGGTAATAATTTAAATTTGTAATGGATTTTTTAGAACACATATATCTCAATGCCTAGCAATGTGTTGATGCATGCCTAAGTGTAGCCTATATCTCAATGCCTAGCAATGTGTTGATGCATGCCTAAGTGTAGCCTATATCTCAATGCCTAGCAAAGTGTTGATGCATGCCTAAGTGTAGCCTATATCTCAATGCCTATCAATGTATTGATGCATGCCTAAGTGTAGCCTATATCTCAATGCCTATCAGTGTATTGATGCATGCCTAAGTGTAGCCTATATCTCAATGCCTATCAATGTATTGATGCATGCCTAAGTGTAGCCTATATCTCAATACCTATCAGTATCAATGTATGATTATGATTCAAGCCTAAATGGAGCCTATATTTTAAGCCTAAAGTTTAAAGAACATATTTCAATATATTTTTTTTTTGTTTCAAATGGAATAAAGAGCTTAAATGTTTTCGGTACGCAATAAATAATATGAAATACATTATTATTATAATTATAATAAATATTTTATTTTATTATTATGATATTATTATTAATAATATTATTATTATCATTATTAACGCCAGTTTTCATAAGTCTTATTAGTATTTTGAGTGAATTTTTTATTTTAAAAACACTGCATTTATATAAATAATAAAGGTCATTTTGATTCCTATTTGAAACAGAATTTTCAGACAAATTCAACGTCTTTTCAACAAGCTTTCCATCCTAGACTTTAGATTAACACAGTCACACTTGGTTATATAAAAAAAAAATAATTCGATTTAATTTTTGTATTACAGAAGTAGAATTTTTCTAAATGTGGGTAAGATGATTGTTAAGATACTTTTTACTCTAAAAACCAATCAGACAATCTCGCGGTAAATCTCACCAAAAATTATTTATGT
Source organism: Lymnaea stagnalis (assembly GCA_964033795.1). Lineage (NCBI taxonomy): Eukaryota > Metazoa > Mollusca > Gastropoda > Lymnaeidae > Lymnaea > Lymnaea stagnalis. Next base: position 1,239,533 of record CAXITT010000031.1, read on the forward strand.
CTTTTTAAAACCGCGCCAACATCACACGGCCTGGGACGGCTTTGTTTTATGGGAAGAAAGATTACAGGGTATATTAAGCTTTAAGGACGAACAGATTTACGATTTCTGCTTCCCTCCTCAGGACGTAAAATTTACGTCATTACCGAAACGTTCTTAAACCCAATGTATCTTCAACGAGTAACAACCAAGTGGAGAGTAGCACTGGCCTTGGAACGCGCTTAAGAAACAAATGGTTGGTTACGCGCAATCAAAAGACATTCCTAATACTAACGTCAGTAACAAGAAGTAGTAAAAAATGTTGTTATAACTCACACACACACCAAAAAAAAAACACCCAGCGTCGTAAGTCGTAAGCCATGACAGAATAGTTAAGCTAATCCATCCACGTTCCGAATCAGCTTTTAATCCAAGCCAGTGAATGCGTAATAAAACGTCAGACGTTGTCTGTGTTTCACCTGTAACCACGTCACACAACCAAGGTAAGTCCATTCACGAATTCAAAATCAGCCGCTGCAACTTTTTATTGCCTCTATTTTGTCATAGATGATCACACAATTGTCCGCTCACCATATCACACAGTTGTCCGCTCACCATATCACACAGTTGTCCGCACACCTTCAACAAATAAAACTCACGGGGAATCAAATCTGTCCGGTCCTGGACTCGCCGACTGTTCAACTAAATCCAATTGCGGAATTTTATGTAAATTTTATAATCCCTCGACTAACAGCACGGACACGGGTGACCCCACTAGGTCTATCCCAGTGTGTCCCTTGGTCATTAACGACCGGCTGGTCTGACCTATGAAACGGCAATAAACCTCGCCCAAAAAAGCCAGCGGGCCGAGATGGTGGTGGTCTTCCTAAGTGAAACTTCTCTATCAAATATCGGGCAGGGCAACAAAAAAAACCTGAGGATTATTAGAGGAGTAAAAATACACGGGCTCCTTTCCGGAGGTATATAAACGCGATGAGGGGAGCACAGAGCACGGGGCGGCGCCCCCTGCACAATCTCAACACAGTACAACTAAATATGATATCAACTTACATCGTAAGAAGCCCAGGCCTCGCTTTGGTGCGGACGTTAAACACGTTATTGGTGTTTTGTGGCCGGTCTTCAACATTTCATGGCCGTCTCCTCGGCTCTGTTAAATTCGTGGACGATAGTGGGGGGTGCCCAAAGGCATCCAGGGGGGAGGGAGGGCCTCGCCCCCCACCCCCTCACCCACCGCAGTCAAGGCGAATAAAATTGTCCCGGCGGGCATCTTTTTCTCCTTTTTTTTATTTTGGTCCAAAGTCGCCTCTCGCAAATTCCCGTGACCTCACCGGCCTTGTCTTGATAGACGTGGCCACGTCAAGTCTCCGCCAATCACAGCGAGGCCCGAGCCGTGGCGCGTCCCAGGCGTTCAGCGCGTAAGGGGCCTACCACATACCGGCAGCAGCTCAGCGAGCACCCTGCAGTCGGCGTTCGATAGTGGGAGGGTGGCCAAGTCGGTGCATTCACCAACAACATCCTTCAAACCTCTCAGTCAGAGCTCATCACATTTTCTTCCCTTTTACCATTTCCTTCAGCGCTGGTGTCCTGGCGCCTGCGCACATGATAGGTTTGACTTACTTTGCAAGCCCTGCTATCCACAATAGATTTCAAGACATGCAGAGGATTGCTCGTGACCCTTTCAGCATTTTGCATTGCAGATTCTAGCGGTAATAGAACGACAACAGAAGCGTCAATCTTTTTTCTTGCGCTATCGACGTCACTCTAAACGTCAATCATCAATATCGATGTCCAATCAATCACGTCAGTGAACAAGAAAAAAAAAAAAAAAGTCACTGGGTTTGCGTCAGGGGGCAGCCAAGTGGAAAAATATTCGAAGTCAGGACTAAGCAATCATCGGAGTGTGTAGAAAATCTCCAATCAAAATAAATTATGTATGAAAATACGTGTTGGTGAAACCTATGCCATCCATGGCAAGACATATCAGAATGTTGGTATGACGTCACATCAATGTATCCATGGCAAGACATATCAGAATGTTGGTATGACGTCACATCAATGTATCCATGGCAAGACATATCAGAATGTTGGTATGACGTCACATCAATGTATCCATGGCAAGACATATCAGAATGTTGGTATGACGTCACATCAATGTATCCATGGCAAGACATATCAGAATGTTGGTATGACGTCACATCAATGTATCCATGGCAAGACATATCAGAATGTTGGTATGACGTCACATCAATGTATCCATGGCAAGACATATCAGAATGTTGGTATGACGTCACATCAATGTATCCATGGCAAGACATATCAGAATGTTGGTATGTCGTCACATCAATGTATCCATGGCAAGACATATCAGATTGTTGGTATGACGTCAAATCAATGCATCCATGGCAAGACATATCAGAATGTTGGTATGATGTCACATCTATGTTGCCATGGCAACACATTTCAGAAATTGGTATGACGTCACAACAATGTATCCATGCAACATATTTCAGAATGTTTGTATGACGTCACAAAATGTATCCATGCCATGGCAACACATTTCAGATTGTTTGTATGACGTCACAACAATGTATCCATGGCACCACATTTTTTGTATGACGCATGAGGGAAAGGTAACCTGTAGGGGTATTGTAATTTGAAAATATTTTACACTGCCTCTGCCTCTAGTCACTGCCTCTTGTCTCTGTCTCTTGTCTCTGTCTCTTTTCTCTGCCTCTTGTCTCTGACTCTTGTTTCTGCCTCTTGTCACTGTCCCTTGTAAAATTGACCCAGTGATGTCTTCCTTACTTGACTAGATCAGGGTCAGACGTCAGAGTCGTAATAATACTGCCGCCTGAGGGCACCGCTTAAGTATCCATATTCTGATAAGTACTTTGTAGCCCAGAATTGTGTGTGTTCTACTTCGGGCCCAGGGGATCAGCAGCCAACGGACAGTACTATCAAACTACTAGCGTGTCCAGTGCTAAGTAGATCAGCACACAATTGTCTGTACAAACTACCTACACATGTGCTAATTAGATCAGCACACAACAGTCTGTACCACATAACTGCACATGTGCATAAGTAATCAGCACACAACTGACCGTATCGTCTACTAACACATGTGCTAAGTAGGTCAGCACACAACTGATTGTACAATCTACATACACATGTGCTAAGTTGATCAGCCCACAACTGACTGTATTCTCTACCTACACATGTGCTAAGTAGGTCAGAACACACCTGATTGTACCATCTACCTACACATGTGCTAAGTAGATGAGCACACGACTGGTTGGTGTCCCTAGGGTTGGTGTCGCCTAGGGTTGGTGTCCCTAGGGTTGGTGTCCCTAGGGTTGCTGTCCCTAAGGTTGGTGTCACCTAGGGTTGGTGTCCCTAAGGTTGGTGTCCCTAGGGTTGGTGTCCCTAGGGTTGGTGTCACCTAGGGTTGGTGTCCCTAGGGTTGGTGTCCCTAGGGTTGGTGTCCCTAGGGTTGGTGTCACCTAGGGTTAGTGTCACCTAGGGTTGGTGTCACCTAGGGTTGGTGTCCCTAGGGTTGGTGTCACCTAGGGTTGGTGTCCCTAGGGTTGGTGTCACCTAGGGTTGGTGTCACCTAGGGTTGGTGTCACCTAGGTTGGTGTCACCTAGGTTGGTGTCACCTAGGGTTGGTGTCACCTAGGGTTGGTGTCACCTAGGGTTGGTGTCACCCGTTGCGGCAAACAATGGTGACACCCCCCCCCCAATCCCTACCACACATATTTAGAGTGATCAGTCTAACAGTACTGCAACACTGTTAAAAACAACAACTGAATCCAACGAGCTCTGTATAATTTATAATTTTCCATGATGTGTCACTTTGTCTCTAAGGACCCTTACACAGGGGTCGCCTAAGACCATCGGAAAACACATATATTTATGAAGTAGTAACGAACATTATTTTATAGGAACTGTATTAAAAGGTCGCGGCATTAGGAAGGTTGAGAACCACCGCTCTAGCACATCATCGAATACGCACAGGTCAAACGCAGGACGCCATACAGTGTCCTTCAAAGACGTGGTAGCCCTCAAACACAGACCAACAATTTGAGCACTGCAGTGACAACTAGAAAGTTTGATATGCTTGAAAGTGCAAATCCAAGATAGATTGATATGATTGAAAGTGCAAATCCAAGAAAGATTGATATGCTTGAAAGCGCTAATCAAAGAAAGATTGATATGATTGAAAGGGCAAATCCAAGAAAGATTGATATGCTTGAAAGCGCTAATCAAAGAAAGATTGAAACTTGACAGCGAGTCAGCACTTTGATTCAGTCTGCTGTCATTTAACATTGTCAGCTCCGTACTTACATTTGATTGGATGGATTTTTTTAAATTGATAAAATCTTTTATTCATCTTTATTTGGGGATTAAAGCTAGACCAAATTTACATAATGACCTCCTGCACCCCCTCCTGACCCCCCATCTCCCCCCTCACGATGGCTAGTGTCCCTAAATGCATCTTCCTATGTACATATGAAAGGTCCCTTAGTGCACATCTGATGCGTAGCTTTGAGAACAAGTTTTTGTGCATATTGAATAGGTAGAACCGAGTTCACCTATTGCACGTGGAAAGGTAGCATTAACTTCACCTAGTGCACATTTGATAGGTAGCGTTGAGCTCATCTAATGCACATATAATGAGTAGCATCGAGTTAACCCAGTGCACATTTGATATGTAGCATTGAGTTTATCTAATGCACATATAAAGTGTAGCATCGAGTTCATCTAGTGCACATTCGACGGTAGCATTGATTTTATCTAATGCACATATAATGTGCATGTAGCATCGAGTTCATCTAGTGCACACTTAATAGGTAGCATCGAGTTCATCTAATGCATTGAGTTCAGTTTTAAAGTCATCCTCTCGCCACAAAGCTATTTGGATCGAGGCGATTTCATTTCAAGTCTATTAATAAATTGATCTGTGATCTAAGTGATTAGCGTCAAGATGTAGGACTGGTGGAAAATGTTAAAATACTCCAATGATGTCATTTGTGTGACTGCTCTGGCAAATGTCCACTTGGTTAGTGTCCGTGACATGAGTGAAATTTTGTTTGAGGTGAGGGAGACTCAGACACAGTTTAAGAGCGCACACGTTCCATCACGTGATACTCGCCGACAAGACCACGTGACAACTGAATGGCCAAATTTCTTAAATAACCTAAGACAGCGCATTCGAATTTTGCTTTTTGAAGTAATCATTTTATATCATCACAGCCAACCTGTAATATATAGTTTCCTTCTGGTGTGTCCTGCTCCATGCTCACCACCGACCCTCCCCGCTAGCTCCACAAAAAAACTGTCACGCAGTGAGCGTCATGCTTGACGGCTGAACTCCGGCAAATAGTTATTTTATTCTTTAGGGCGAGGAGACTATTATATTAATCAATAAACAGCCACTGGAATGGTGTAGGACTGTCTGTAGAACTGTCTGTAGGACTGTCTGTAGGACTGTCTGTAGGACTGTTTGTAGACCTGTTGGTAGGACTTTTGTTTAAAGACCGGCAGGTAGGGTGTAGGGCTGTCTGTAGGACTTCTGTAGGACTGTCTGTAGGACTATTGTTTAAAGACCGGCAGGTAGGGTGTAGGACTGTCGGTAGGTTTTAAGACCGGCATATATTATAGAAAATGAGAAGTTTAATTCTTTCTTTTGTGTCTAAAACTTGGACCTACCAGGTATTTTCTCAAAATGTCCGGATCCGGTTTTAAAAATAAACAGCCCTCGGTTAAGCCCCTTGTTATAGTTATGATACTATAGAGTTGATGAGCTACTCTTCACGGACAGCCAACTTTTGATTCATTTCTACTGTCCTTTTAAGAACTTTTAACACTGGCCCAACATCTCGTTTGGTCAATTATTATAGACTAGGGCTTAACCAGGTGGTAGTATTTTTGTTTACACCGGTCCCACGGTGATTGAACTTATTGTATTCTAGGAAATGATTGTCACCATCTCTCCTATCAATCTATTTGTACAAAATATGACAATAATGAGCCAACCTGTAGTTTGCGATGGTTAAAATTCCATGTCATTAAATGTTGGTGCAGTCATTGATCCAATCCAATGAACACTATGGATGGGGTATCCGCTGCACTGCCATGTGTGACGTGCTGGATGCTTTATGATGACAACAAGCTGTGAACGAGAAAGGCTCGGGTTCAATCCTCAATAATTCACTGAACCGTGCAACAACTCGGATTGGACAAGAAAGATTGAAAGAAAGTTCCTACCGATTGGAAATGGGAATTTTTTAATTTTTTTACTTTCTGTCCTGACTACGATGAATTGGGAAATATTTTCTACCCACTGCTTCATTCTTTTTAACCTATTTTCTACCCACTGCTTCATTCTTTTTAACCTATTTTCTACCCACTGCTTCATTCTTTTTAACCTATTTTCTACCCACTGCTTCATTCTTTTTAACCTATTTTCTTCCCACTGCTTCATTCTTTTTAACCTATTTTCTACCCACTGCTGCATTCTTCTTAATCTATTTTATACCCACTGCTGCATTCTTTTTAATCTATTGTCAACCCACTTCTGTACTCTAAAGTAACTTTCCAGTATATTTATATAAATAAATAAATAAATAAATAAATATATATATATATATACATATATATTTGTCAAAGTAAGTGAAATGTACGAAATAAGCTATACATATATAGACTATTTTCAGGAAAGTCAATGTGCATAGAGAATATGTACGGAAGAGGCTTTGACATTTAAACTTATTAGTGCCTTGTTAGGTCTTTATTTTCTTGATTTCTGTTTCAGAGAACGTTTGGCAGTGAGTAATGACTGTAGATTTATAGTTTGTGTTTAAAGCGACATAAGAGAATATTGGATAATATCAGAGAGTACATGTGACTTATGTCTTTACTAGATAATATCAGAGAGTACATGTGACGTATGTCTTTACTAGATAATATCAGAGAGTACATGTGACTTATGTCTTTACTAGATAATATCAGAGAGTACATGTGACTTATGTCTTTAGTAGATAATATCAGAGAGTACATGTGACTTATGTCTTTACTAGATAATATCAGAGAGTACATGTGACTTATGTCTTTACTAGATAATATCAGAGAGTACATGTGACTTATGTCTTTACTAGATAATATCAGAGAGTACATGTGACTTATGTCTTTACTAGATAATATCAGAGAGTACATGTGACTTATGTCTTTACTAGATAATATCAGAGAGTACATGTGACTTATGTCTTTACTAGATAATATCAGAGTACATGAGGCAGACATAAGAAAGTCATAGATAATACCAGAGTGCATGAGGCAGACATAAGAAAGTCATAGATAATACCAGAGTACATGAGACAAATCTCTTAAAATAAGGAAGAGTTCACCTATGTTTATTTGGTCAAAACATGAAAACATTCATCTGCAGATATTCGGTCTGGTTTCCGTCTACGTTGCCGCTTGGATGCCGTCTGGCTGCCAGTGAAAAATGCTTCACAAATGTATGTACACATAATGGTTCCCTCAATTATGTACGCAATAATGATTCAAAAACTTCTTTATCAATAATGATTCTTAAACTTGTGTACCAATAATGGTTCGCCAACATATGTACACAATATTGGTTTCTCAAACATTTGTACACACAAGGACTCCCAAACTATTTTATAGCCACAACAATGTGCCCAAAAGTATGCATAGATACAATGATGGGTCTCAATCTTGTCTTCGCTACAATGGTTCCCAAAAGTGTGTACACAATAACGATTTCCAAACTTATGTATACAATCGAATTCCATAGCTCCTGTACACAATCATGGTTCCCAAACGTGTGTGCGCCACGGAGCTGACGTTTCGAGGCACCACCTACCAGACAGACCGACCAGGCCAAGGCCATAAACAAGTAAGTTTCATCACTTTCGGCCAGGCAGGCTCTCTGAGTTCAAAGCGGGCTGTCATAACTCAGGAGCTGATCATAGACGCTGATAACACTGGTCTGATACCCTCCTGGAGATTCTAACCCCCGATTTTAACAATTTACGGCTCAAAAATTTGTCGAAGCTCCATTTCCCCCCCCCCCCTTTCCCGGTCTATAAATCTGGGCTCACCGGTGCGGTAGGATGCCAGGCACGCAAGGACTAAGCCCGGGGTTGGGGCAAGTCACCTTCCAATGATACCCATCGTCTGAGTTGGTGGCATAGTCAGAGTGAATACAAGGGCATTTAGTTCTGTGGAGACTTTCACAATAGGTGAAATCCCAACGAGCATTATTGAATAAACGTATCAATTAATATCTCCAGTTAATGATGGACACGGGGCAAATCTAATCCTAAATGTGTATCCAGTTTATGCATTTTTTATGAACATTCTTTAAATTCAATCAAAGCTAGCAACGTAAAAAAACAAATAAAAAAGGAATTGTCGGTAAGGTAAAATAATGGGAGGGGGGTAGCAAAGAATGCGTACCGAACTCTGCATTAATATTTGACCTACTACCGGTGTCAGCAATGTATGAACAAGGCTAATATGATACGTTCCTGGCCTGTTTGGTGTCTAGATGTATGGGCCATCTCTGGCGGTGTCTAGATGCATGGGCGATATTTTACGTTGTTTAGATTATGGGCTATGTCTGGTGGTGTATAGATGCATGGGCCATGTCTAGCGGTGTCTTCTAGATGTATGGGCCTTACCCAGTGCTGTCTACATGTATGTGCCATGTCTAGCGGAGTCTAGATGTATGGACCATCTCTGGCGGTGTCTAGATGTATGAACCATCTCTGGTGGTGTCTAGATGTCTGGGCCATGTCTTGCGGTGTCTAGATGTCGTCTGAGACGGTAACAAATGGCTCGGAACGGGGGGCGCAACTTTGCCAGATTTCCTTGCAACCCTCGAGCTATCGCATAGCATCAAAGGAATTGTGGAATTGCTGGCACGTCAACTGTTGGACTACCGTGTCTTCTGTACAGCTTCTGTTGTGCTGGTGACTAGCAGAAAGGAAAGCAATTATTCAGAATGCCGTCTAACCAAAAGTTTAGAGTTTAGACTAGCAAATCTGATTTGACTTTAACTGATTAAAATGTCATTCATGAATATTAAATGCTAATGACTCATTAGAAGGGTTCCTGGTTTAAAATGGGTGGTGAACATGTTCTTTATCGATTACACCTTTCTCTAGAAAATTTTTGTCCAATTTCTATGTATTATTTTTTGGGGGGGGGGAACTGTGAAACAGTTTGAAAACAAAGGTAAGATCCATGCTGTAAGTGTTTATTTGCACGTGTGTTTGTTTACATGTGTGTTTGTTTGCGTGTGTCTTTGTTTGCGTGTGTGTCTGTATGTGTGTGTGTGTGTGTGTGTGTGTGTTTGTGTGCGTGATTTGTATGTGTGTTTGTTTGCTTGTTTGTGTGTTTATGTGTGTTTGTGTGTTTGTGTTTGTCTTGGATCTCGTCGGAGTCAGTCTTCAGGGGCAACTCCATCAACGCAAGACACAGCCATTAATGGTTGTCTATTTTTAGCGGTGCATCTTAGCAAGTAAGAAGGCGAGCCACTCAGTAATGTCTGTTCAACAAAGACACCACTAATAAACTAGTGGAGAGAGTTTTGTCAGAAGCGAAATCCAGTTTTTTTTGTTTTTTTGTTTTTTTTCCTTGAAGACACAGTTGCGTGCCTTTGATACAACGGATGAGACTTTCAGCGGAATCACTCAACAGTGAAGCGGAAAAGGGAAAAGGGAAAACTTGCGTTGAAAAGAGGGGTTCATCAACACAGGAACCGCAACTCAAAATTATAAGCAAGGGAGATAAACCACCAGCCTTCGCCTATACTGATTCAAACGTTTACAATTGTTAGGACGTCTGATTTGTTATTTAGAAGTTTAAAACAATGAATAATCATAGTATTATGTTTAATAGTTGACATTATAGAGGAGACATAATTGGAGAGTATCACATTGTGCTAGAGAGGGTAGAGGAGATTTGGTCGCTCCTTGTTTAAGACGCATATTAGGATGGGTTGATTCATTAAATTGATTGATGGATTGAATGGAATGATTGATTTATTGACTGCAAAAAATGCAGAAAAATAAAATTAAGCGCTGTTACAGCTACACATGCTAGGGCTGATCTCCCCCGACTGAATACCACCGACATGACGTCACGGTGAAATGGTGCTTTCATTGTTACATCGTCGCCATCAGTCATTGAAAGGTGGCTGTCCAATTTTCAGCAGCTGTTTCATCGTCATTTGACTGCAAGCTAGGCCTATCATGATATACTATATAGTGGGTGTCATGATACAAGTTATCAATTAATAGCGACACACCTAGCCCCCCCCCTCCTTCCTCAACATTGAAACGTGAGAAATGGTCCAATTAGAAACGAGATCTGTAGCTGCCGCACAATTAGTTCTGTTGCTTTGTTTTGTTTTTGTTGTTTTTTTTAACCCTAGACAAGTGGTTCTCAACTTTCTTAATGTCGCGACCCGTTAAAACAGTTCCTCGTGGTGTGGTGAGCCCCAAATAGAGACCGACCTAATTTCACCGTCGATTTCGGCACCGAAAGTTACCATTTAATCACTTTCGGCGGAGTTTCGGCTTCGGTTAAAACAGAGCAGTTAAGTTTCGGTTTATTTTCGGTTTCAGCAAAAACAGAAACGTTAATGTTCGGCCTTTTTTTTTTTTTCGGCCTAAAGTGATTGAGGCTTTCGGTCATCTGGCCAAAAGTGAATGAGACTTTCGGTCACCTGGCCAAAAGTGATTGAGGCTTTCGGTCGTCTGGCCAAAAGTGATTGAGGCTTTCGGTCGTCTGGCCAAAAGTGATTTAGGCTTTCGGTCGACTGGCCAAAAGTGAATGAGGCTTTCGGTCACCTGGCCAAAAGTGATTGAGGCTTTCGGTCGTCTGGCCAAAAGTGATTGAGGCTTTCGGTCGTCTGGCCAAAAGTGAATTAGGCTTTCGGTCGACTGGCCAAAAGTGAATGAGGCTTTCGGTCGACTGGCCAAAAGTGAATGAGACTTTCGGTCAGGTCGACTGGCCAAAAGTGATTGAGGCTTTCGGTCGACTGGCCAAAAGTGATTGAGACTTTCGGTCGACTGGCCAAAAGTGATTGAGGCTTTCGGTCGTCTGGCCAAAAGTGATTGAGACTTTCGGTCGACTGGCCAAAAGTGATTGAGACTTTCGGTCGACTGGCCAAAAGTGAATGAGGCTTTCGGTCGACTGGCCAAAAGTGATTGAGAATTTCGGTCGACTGGCCAAAAGTGATTGAGACTTTCGGTCGTCTGGCCAAAAGTGAATGAGACTTTCGGTCGTCTGGCCAAAAGTGATTGAGGCTTTTGGTCGTCTGGCCAAAAGTGATTGAGACATTCGGTCGACTTGCCAAAAGTGATTGAGACATTCGGTCGTCTGACCAAAAGTTATTGAGGCTTTCGATAGTCTACCAAAAGTCAGACTCTGTCGGCCGGCTAACCGATCTTCATTATTGCTCGACGTTTTGCTGTCTTTGTATGATATTATAATGAATAATCATCTTCGAACTTTGCTCACTGCTGCGTGACGGCCTACTTGTTCTAATATGTCCAAAATAAAATTTCCATTAGGCTTAGGCAAATGTCTCAGAGTAGTACTTGAACACCTTAAATAGTTGCTTGAACACCTTAAATAGTTACTTGAACACCTTAAATAGTTACTTGAACACCTTAAATAGTTACTTGAACACCTTAAATAGTTATTTGAACACCTTAAATAGTTACTTGAACACCTTAAATAGTTATTTGAACACCTTAAATAGTTACTTGAACACCTTAAATAGTTACTTGAACACCTTAAATAGTTTTTTGAACACCTTAAATAGTTACTTGAACACCTTAAATAGTTACTTGAACACCTTAAATAGTTATTTGAACACCTTAAATAGTTACTTGAACACCTTAAATAGTTACTTGAATACCTTAAATTGTTTGGAGAATAACAAATCTTTGGGAAGGGTAAAATTCATATTATTATTTTTGTTTTAATTTTTCAAAAATACTTTTTGGGAACCCTGGGATTATTCAACTACTTCATTTATGACATTCGTTTTGATTTATTTTTATCATGACACAAATGTCATAGGCAAAGGGGAATAGTATTTTAGGCAAAAAATTCTAGGGAATGTTAAAATATCCATTATTACTTTTAGAAAAAAATACGATTTAAAAAAAAAAAAATATTTAGCATAAGGCTGATTCAATTCATTCATTTCTGGAAATCCATCATGATCATCCTTGTAAACATGGCTATTGACGAAATAACAGACGTGTGCACGTAATCGCTGTTCTCTAGAATAATTCCATTAGTAGGCCTAGTGGCAGACCTGTTTAATCTCACAACGTTGGCGGCCAATGCACGTTTTTAAGACGTAGTTTACGTTTCTACACCAAGACCCGGCTGTACTACAATTTTAAGGCACCCGATTAACAAAAATATATTTTATCCCACCAATCAGGCAGACTTCCGCGGGCGTCTTCAATTTCCACTCCCCCCCCCCCAACCACACCTTTGTCTATCAAAGTGGCAAATGACGTGTCAATTTTTATTTGCAATAATGCACTGTATATAAATTCTGTAAACGTCAATGATCTACTTTAAGATGCGATCTTTGACCTTTATTAGACATGCGATGTGAATAGTTAAGTGCATACATTATACTCATGGGCGCCTGCAGAAAACTTTCTAGGGGGGGGGGGGTACAAAAATCGATTAAGTTTCTAGGGGGGGGCAAAAAATTTTTAGTAATGTTTTAATGTAGTTTTAATTAGCTGTAGCGTATTTGTATGGTGAACGAACGGACAGGACATCAGCTTAGTTACTACTTTAAGATGCGATCTTTGACCTTTATTAGACATGCGATGTGAATAGTTAAGTGCATACATTATACTCATGGGCGCCTGCAGAAAACTTTCTAGGGGGGGGGGGTACAAAAATCGATTAAGTTTCTAGGGGGAGGCAAAAAATTTTTAGTAATGTTTTAATGTAGTTTTAATTAGCTGTAGCGTATTTGTATGGTGAACGAACGGACAGGACATCAGCTTAGTTACTTTCTCATTATTTTCTCTTTACTTTAATAAAATGTTTGTCTATTTTTATCTAAAAAAAATGTATCCAATCAATCCATGGGAGGGGGCAATTGCCCCCCTTTGCCCCCCCCCCCTGCGGGCGCCCATGATTATACTGTAAGTTTATTTATTTACTATTACAAGGCTGTATTGTAAAATTTTGAGGTGTTAAATTTCTACTCTGAGACTGTAATGTACTATATCAGCATACTAAGCGTAACTCAAAATACATTCTACTTTTGTTTGACCTGGGTCAAATCTAAAACTAGCCAATAAATGATCATTGCGCAGTGACGAAACATTTTAATGCCGACCAATCGGAAAGCGTGTTTCAACGTCACTGTATGGATTAGTGGAACAAACATTCCTTGCTGGATTCAGTCTGGATACTCTAGTGTATTTTCTGACCATACTACTTTATAACACACGTTTAACAAATTTAAATTACTTTTAAAGTCAAATGGTAAAAGCCAAAGTATTGATTAGACCTTTAGCTAGTCAGGCTCACGATTAGCTGTCCCCAATCAGTTTTCTATGTGCACAGATCGTATGCAAGAACGAGTTTTGAAATGTCTAAATCTTTTGGTTTCGGCTTCGGCCGAAAGTCTCGTTAAGCTTTTTGGTTCGGCTTCATTTCCGCCGAAAGGTTCGTTAAGCTTTTTATTTCGGCTTCGGTTTCAGCCGAAAGTCATTCTTAACTTTAGGTTGGGCTTCGGTTACAGCCGAAATTTAAAAAGAAATAAAATCAATTTCTTTTGGTCTCTACCCACAACTATAACATTATTTTTGTTGCTACTTCATAATTATATGTTTTGTGATGGTTTTAGGTGACCCCTGTGTAAGGGTCGTTCGACCACCGAAAGATGTCGCGACCCACAGGTTGAGAACCGCTGCCCTGGACATTTTGTGTGATCCGATACGTAACAGCCTTCGTGGACGGGGTTCATTCTGTTTAGTCGTTTACCGTAGATTTTGGGCACTTAAGTCGTTGCTGTCTACTGTTGAGCACAAACTTTGAGAAATGACAAAATTAAAACCCTTATGTGTTTTTGGAAAATGAATTAAAAATTGATGCATTCACTTGTTGGATTTTTAAAAAAAAAATTGTTTTATTTTTTTTTATACTTAACAGATCCCTAAGAAAGATCACGCCGTTGATAAGGTACTAATGACGTGACAGAGAGACCGATGGATGGTGTCATCGTGACATGACAGATGGATAGACATATCGTATCATCATAACGTGTCAGGTGAAAATATAGACGCTGTCATCATAAAGTTACAGATGGGATAGATGTTTAGTGTCATCAATACGTGACAGATGGATAATTTGGCAGTGTCAACTCATGACGTCACTACAGTGCCTACTTAAAATTACACGATTTTTCAGACTTTCTTTTTATGACCTTATGGAAAGACGGGTCAAATAGTTTTGGTGTGACCACCACGGAAGACGGGTAGAATAGTTTTGGTGTGGCCACCAGGAAAGACGGGTCAAATAGTTTTGGTGTGGCCACCAGGAAAGACGGGTCAAATAGTTTTGGTGTGGCCACTAGGAAGACGGGTCAAATAGTTTTTGTGTGGCCAAAATGAAAGATGGGTCAAATAGTTTTGGTGTGTCCACCAGGAAAGACGGGTCAAATAGTTTTGGTGTGGCCACCAGGAAAGACGGGTCAAATAGCTTTGGTGTGGCCACCATGGAAAACGGGTCAAATAGTCTTGGTGTGGCCACCAGGAAGACGGGTCAAATAGTTTTTGTGTGGCCAAAATGAAAGATGGTTCAAATAGTTTTGGTGTGGCCACCAGGAAAGACGGGTCAAATAGTTTTGGTGTGGCCACCAGGAAAGACGGGTCAAATAGTTTTGGTGCTGATTATTTATAGTAAACTACATGCAAAAGAACGCAAGAAAACATTATTTAAAATTTAAACATCTGCTGTGTATATCATTAGAGGTTGTGGACAGAAGATGTGACCACATGAGGCGCATCTAGTTATGTGACACAAGATATAACCACATGAGGCGTATCTAGTTGTGTGGACAGACGATGTGACCACATGAGGCGCACCAGTGCATGGAGAGAATAATGGAAAAGACACTTGTACAACAATTACTTAGTAGTTTGTAATATAATTAAATTCATTTTACTATATGTATATGTCCAGAAATTATACGTTTAATGCTACAATTACATAAAACATTGTTACAATTACAGATTCAATGTTACAGAAACATTACTACAATTACAGATACATTGCTACAATTACAGAAACATTACTACAATTACAGATACATTGCTACAATTACAGAAACATCGCTACAATTACAGATACATTGCTACAATTACAGAAACATTACTACAATTACAGATACATTGCTACAATTACAGAAACATCGCTACAATTACAGATACATTGCTACCATTACAGATACATCGTTTCAATACAGAAACAGTGCTACAATTACAGATTGATCTTCTTGACGTCAAATTCTACGAAACAAAAACACACGGGCAAGTTTTCCCTTTCGTTCTAAAACTCAAAAGTTCGTGCACTTCAAAGCACTTCAAAGTACTTCAAAGCACTCCCTGAGATCATTTCAGCACATTTGAATTCAAATCAGATGTGGCCCCTTTGAAAACGTTGAATGGCCCCCACGCCGTAACGGTGCAGCCCTCTGAAGGGGAGCTACTCGTGTTGAAACGATGTAACGACAACCCCGGACAAGATCGACAATTCTGGAACAAGAACGGCAACTCTTGTACTGGTATTTTTTAATTTTTAATTTTTTTTTTACCTGAGTACTCAGCGACTTGGAGGAAATGTGTCTTAAGCAGTTAAGAGCGTTCCCACTGGTCAATGTAATGCACCGATCACATAAATTTTCTTTTGCTTGTTTGAAGTCCGGTTTTGTAAAAGGGAATGGTTCAGTTGGAGTCCAGCTGGGGGGGGGGGGAGCTTTCATCCCCAACGATGATGCCAAGATGGTGACGTCATTACGACAGGCATAAAGATCAAATCTTTTACGAATACTCTCTGACTAAAATTCTTACAATCATGACTTGAGTAGTTTTGACTTGAGAACAAGAACACTTGACTTACAAGGTTTAACTTGCAAAACAAAATGGAAGGCTTTGGCTTGCAATATAAATTAAATTACTTTAGCTTGCAAAGTAATTAAATCCTTTTACCTTGCAATATAAATTAAATCTCTTCACCTTGCAATTTAAATTAAATCACTTTAGATTGCAATATAAATTAAATGACTCCAGTTTGCAACATAAATTAAATGACTTTAGCTTGAAATATAAATTAAATCACTTTAGCTGGCAATATAAATTAAATCACTTTAGCTTGCAAAATGAAGTAAATGACTTCAGCTTTCAATATAAATTAAATTACTTTAGCTTGCAAAATAAATTTAAAAGCTTTAGCTTGCAATAGTATGTATTTCATGACTTAAAATAAATAAGATGAATTTGATTTTGATGATTTAATTTTAGAGATAAATAAAGTGAAAACGTGCAATAAATATTATTGGGAGATGATTTGTTGGTAGATATTATAGACACATACAATTTAATAAGTGTACAGATTATTGATAGTATATATATTGTAGAAGGTATAGAAAGTATAGAGAGTGTACAATGTACAGAAAGTATAGAAATTATGGAATGTTCAGAAATTATAGAAAGTTCAGAAATTATGAAAAGTTCAGAAATTGTAGAAAGTTCAGAAATTATAAAAAAGTTCACAAATTATAGAAAGTTCAGAAATTATAAAAAGTTCAGAAATTATAGAAAGTTCAGAAATTATAGAAAGTTCACAAATTTTAGAAAGTTCAGAAATTTTAGAAAGTTCAGAAATTATAGAAAGTTCAGAAATTTTAATAAGTTCAGAAATTATAGAAAGTTCAGAAATTTTAGTAAGTTCAGAAAATATAGAAAGTTCAGAAATTTAAGTAAGTTCAGAAATTATAGAAAGTTCAGTAATTCTAATAATAGTTTCCAAACAAATCTCGTGGGTCACGTCGTGGGAACAGAGCTTGAATTTGATTTTAAGTCATAAAAATTAAATATTTTCAAAAGGGAAAAGATAAGTCAATCACTTAAGAAAAAGAGTTGCTGGTCCCATCGTCATTTTGTTGTTAGTTAAGCCGATAGCAACATATCCTTCTAGGATCACTAATCAAATATCGGAAAGTTTCGATCTTGAGTTGGGGTTGGCTATTGAACATCTTCAATCCTATCAATTTAGTTGATTTTCTTCAGTTGCTTTTTAATTTTCAAAGTTTGTTTATTTAATTGTTTGTTTGTGTTTGTTTAATTGTAATTATTGGCTAATATAATTAAATATAATGAGATCTCGGCCTAATTAAGATTTAGGGTTAGGGTTAGGGTTAGGGTTTAGGGTTAGGGTTAGGGTTTAGGGTTAGGGTTTAGGTTAAAAATACGGTTATATGCTTTACTCTTAGGTCACCATTTTTAACCAAATCTTAAACAAAAACTGGAATATTTGAAAAATAAATGATATAATAAAAGGTATTTGCTGTGAGAAGTCAATGAATTCAGCACCTTCAGCTAGAGCGTTAGATCAGCAATGAAGATCCAAGTCTTTAAATAACGCAGTGTTCCTTTGCCAAAGATGACTGAAGCGATCAGGCTTCACTTGTTCTAAAGTGTATATAGACCCTATTGTATTTATTACAACTAAATGATTGTACTTTTCAAACTTATAAACTAGCTCCTAATGCTGATGTATATTCGTTCGTCCCATTATTCGGCAATGAGTCGCGACAGACTCGGTCTGCTTGGAAGTCTTGGCTTCAAGTTCAAGGTATCGTGCACCACAACCTCACCACTTCTGACCAACTGGCTCAAGGAGTCCGTCCTCCCGTGGTCACGCCCCTGTATACAACGGGAGCGCTCTCCCTCCCAGTTAATGTTTCCTGTGAGCATGGAGGTCTGGACTGACGGTGATGGTGGCGGTGAAATCTCGTACGAGCTCTCCTGGTGGGGGGAAGATAGGGCCACATGATTGCACTTAGCCCGAGAGGTCTCGGGAGTAGGGTGGGGGGGGAGAGGGGGGAGATTGGGGGGGGGAGACGTTAGTCACGTTAAGAAACGTGTTGTGAGTTATCGTGGGGTTGTGAGGGAAGTAGGGTGGGGATCGGGGAGGGATGTGGGGGGAGGGGGTGGAGAGGGTGTGGATGGAGTAGGGGTGTGCGTGGGGAAGAGGGAGCAGGCTGAGTAGGTGGGACCGGGTGGAGAACACATGTGCGTGGAACCTGGTGGCAAGGAGTGTGAGTGGCAAGGAGTGTGAGTGGCAAGGAGTATGAGTGGCAAGGAGTTTGAGTGGCAAGTAATGAGTAGGTTAAATTTGGGAGGTACTTACATGAGTTGGTTTAATGTGGGAGGTACACACATGAGTTGGTTAAATGTGGGAGGTACATACATGAGTAGGTTAAACGTGGGAGGTACTTACATTAGTTTGTTAAATGTGGGAGGTACATACATGAGTAGGTTAAATGTGGGAGGTACTTACATGAGTTTGTTAAATGTGGGAGGTACATACATGAGTTGGTTAAATGTGGGAGGAACATACATGAGTTGGTTAAATGTGGGAGTTACATACATGAGTAGGTTAAATGTGGGAGGTACTTACATGAGTAGGTTAAATGTGGGAGGTACTTACATGAGTTGGTTAAATGTGGGAGGTACATACATCAGTAGGTTAAATGTGGGAGGTACATACATGAGTTGGTTAAATGTGGGAGGTACTTACATGAGTAGGTTAAATGTGGGAGGTACATACATGAGTTGGTTAAATGTGGGAGGTACATACATGAGTAGGTTAAATGTGGGAGGTACTTACATGAGTAGGTTAAATGTGGGAGGTACTTACATGAGTTGGTTAAATGTGTGAGGTACATACATCAGTAGGTTAAATGTGGGAGGTACATACATGAGAAGGTTAATTGTTGGAGGTAGGCACGACGTGCATAAATTGGTTAAATATGTGTGGTACTTACATGAGTAGGTTAAATGTGTAGGGTGCATGCATGAGTTGGTTAAATCTAGGATGATCATACATGAGTAGGTTAAATGTGGCAGGTACATGCAGTATAGGTTAAATATGGGAGGTACATACATGGGTAGGTTAACTGTGGGACGTACATAATGAGTAGGTTAAATGTGGTCATGTGTGTCCATGCCTTTACTAAAGTGTTCAATTGTGGCTATGCCTATACTATAGTGGTCATTTGTGCCCATGCCTATACTATAGTGGTCGTTGGTGCCTATGCCTATATACTATAGTGATCGTTGGTGCCTATGTCTATAATATAGTGGTCATTTCAGCACATGCCTTAACTGTAGTGGTTATTTTTGCCCATGAATATCCTGTAGTGGTAATTTATTGCCTATCCCTAAACTATAGTGGTCATTGTTCCCATGCATATACTATAGTGGTAATTTCTGCACATGGCTATACTGTAGTGGTCATTTCTGCACATGCCTATACTGTAGTGATCATTCGTGCCTCATGGGAATTCATGTCTGAGCGAAAGATTTTCGTCACCTATATATACTCTTGGACTGAGCCTTAACTAATACTAGGCACCTAGGTTGCTATCTAGAGTAATGTGGTCATGTTGCCGAGAAGTAGCAGATAAATTATATTGAAAGAAAGAAATTTAACAATAAAAATTCAAGCAAACCGAAAGTTTCTGCAAACAATTTGATGATGATTTCAGCCTTATGATTTACCTATTGGGGTCATGAAATGAGGGTCATCACACGGGGGTCATCACATGGGGGTCATCTTTTTTTTCCAAATGAAATTATTTTAATCATAATATGAGTTACTTAAAATGCGTTAATTACCACAATTGTTCCATGGCATGCTAAAAAAACTCATGAATAGACCATACACCATTTGTGTACAGAATGTAAATACGCCAATTGTGTACATAATGTAATACCGACCGTGTCTGTACATAATGTAATAACAACCATTTGTGTAAATAATGTTATTCCGACCGTGTGTGTACGTAATGTAATAACCACCATTTGTGTATAGACTGTAGTACCCACCATAATAAATCCCCTGGAAAAGACAAGTGGCCAGAAGTACCCACTATGGTTTGCCGAGTTAAGATGAAGGGACAAGAGATGAATTATGGTTGCATGACGTGCGCCTTACCCACCACACAGAAGTTCAAGCATTATGGCAGCACTCTACTGATA
The DNA here is from genome assembly GCA_964033795.1 of Lymnaea stagnalis. Classification (NCBI taxonomy): domain Eukaryota; kingdom Metazoa; phylum Mollusca; class Gastropoda; family Lymnaeidae; genus Lymnaea; species Lymnaea stagnalis. The sequence goes on from CAXITT010000031.1 coordinate 1,259,881, forward strand.
CACATGGTGCTCCACCCCCTAAGGACCACCCCAAAACAACACCCCCACCCCAAAACAACACCCCCACCCCAAAACAACACCCCCACCCCAAAACAACACCCCCACCCCAAAACAACACCCCCACCCCAAAACAACACCCCCACCCCAAAACAACACCCCCACCTCCCTGTGCCTTGCCTCGTTTTGAAAAGATATTCCCGTTACTATTAGTTTCTTGCTTGGCACCAGGGCTTCTCAGCCTGAGCTCTAGAGTTCTAATAAAAGATCACACATTTCGGAGATCTCCTTTGAAATCGGATTGAAAAATTAAAATACACTAATTGAACAGTGTTATTAAGTTAGCACGTTTGACCAAGTTGACCGACATTCATTTGTCAGATCCTCGAACATATTTTTCCCTTTCATTCTTTTAAGGGGAATGTGTTCTTCTGTGCCCCTCTTCTTTACTGTCAGTGCGCATGACACAACGCCTTCATGATGTTTCCCATAGAATCCTCGCGTGGGTTCAGAGCAGATGAGACTTCGAGAATCGCTATACTAGTTGAGAAAATGTGATTTAACTTCGTTTCAACGGTTCCAACTTGATAACCCCTGATAGAACTTGAGAGCCTATCATGTATCTCAGGAACCCATGATCTAACTTTAGAATCATTGGTCTAACTTTGGAACCTGTGTTCTAACTTGAGAACCATTATTCTAACTTTGGATCCCATGGCCTAGCTTGAGAACCATTGGTCTAACTTTGGAACCCATGGTGTAACTGGAGAACCCGGTGTCTAGCTTGAGTTAAAAAGAGACATGTTTCTACCTCTAGGAAATCTCCCCCCCCCCCAATCCCACCCCTCACTATCAAGGTTTGTACAGATTCATCACCATAATGGCTGAGGTAAAGATAATGGCTGAGGTAATCGTTGGAGAAATTCTCACTTGAAGAATCCAGGGGCAAAAGCTATGGGGAGAATGATGCATTGACGGGGAGATAATCTCCTTTCACAGAAAACTACGTAACGAGGAGTTCTCTTCGCTTGCGGTAAGGGCAGAGGAGTCAAGTCCTGGGATACCGCAAGGAGCTAGGGAACAAACCAACAAAAAACGAAAAATAAACTAGTTTTGTCCCATCGTTGTCTCCATTCTCCTTGTTATTGAGAGAACTATTTTAAGTGAAACAAATATTGTTGTGGTAATTATGATTGTTGTACTATTAAAGTGTTGTACCATTGCAATGTTTAACTATTGTAGTGTTTAACTATTGTAGTGTTGTACTATTAGAGTGTGGTACTATTGTAGTGTTGTACTATTGTAGTGTGGCACTATTGTACTATTGTAGTGTTGTACTATAGTAGTGTTGCACTATTGTAGTGTTGCACTATTGTAGTGTTGTATTATTGTTGTTTTGTACTACTGTAGTGTTGTACTATTGTAGTGTTGTACTATTGTAGTGTTGTACTATTGTAGAGTTCTACTATTGCAGTATTGTACTATTGTAGTGTTGCACTATTGTAGTGTTGCACTATTATACTATTGTAGTGTTGTACTATTGTAGTGTTGTACTATTGTAGTGTTGCACTATTGTAGTGTTGTACTATTGTAGTGTTGTACTATTGTAGTGTTGTATTATTGTAAAGGTGTATTACTGTAGTGTTGTACTATTGTAGTGTTGTACTATTGTAGTGTTCTACTATGGTAGTGTTGTACTATTGTAGTGTTTTACTATTGTAGTGTTGTACTATTGTAGTGTTGTACTATTATAGTGTTGTACTATTGTAGTGTTGTACTATTGTAGTGTTGTACTATTGTGGTGTTGTACTATTGTAGTGTTGCACAATTGTAGTGTTGTACTATTGTAGTGTTGTACATTGTAGTGTTTACCATTTTAGTGTTGTACTAATTTAGTGTTGTATTATTGTAGTGTTGTACTCTTATAGTGTTTAAATATTGTAGTGTTTAACTATTTTAAAGTTGTAATATTGTAGTGTTGTACTATTACAGTGTTGTACTATTGTAGTGTTGTAAATTTGTAGTGTTGTACAATTGTAGTGTTGTATAATTGTAGTGTTGTATAATTATGGTTTGTACTTTTGTAGTGTTGTTCTATTACAGTGTTGTAATATTGAAGTGTTGTACTATTACAGTGTTGTACTGTTTTAGTGTTGTACTATTGTAGTTTTGTACTATTGTAGTGTTGTACTATTGTAGTGTTGCACTATTGTAGTGTTGTACTATGGTAGTGTTGTACATTGTCGTGTTTACTATTGTAGTGTTGTACTTTTGTAATGTTGTACTATTGTAGTGTTGTACTATTATAGTGCTGTACCATTGTAGAGGTGTGCTATTGTAGTTTTGTACTATTGTAGTGTTGTACTATTGTCGTGTTGTACTATTGTTGTGTTGCACTGTTGTAGAGTTTAACTATTGTAGTGTTGTACATTGTAGTGTTTACTATTGTTGTGTTGCAATATTGTACTATTGTAGTGCTGTACTATTGTAGTGTTGCACTATTGTAGTGTTGTACTATTGTAGTTTCGTACTATTGTATTGTCGTACTAGAGTAGTGTTTAAATATTAAAGTGTTTAACTATTGTAAAGTTGTAATATTGTAGTGTTGTACTATTACAGTGTTGTACTATTGTAGTGTTGTAAATTTGTAGTGTTATACAATTGCAGTGTTGTATAATTGTAGTGTTTTATAATTACAGTGTGTACTATTGTAGTGCTGTACTATTACAGTGTTGTAATATTGAAGTGTTGTACTATTACAGTGTTGTACTATTTTAGTGTTGTACTATTGTAGTGTTGCACTATTGTAGTGTTGCACTATTGTAGTGTTGCACTATTGTGGGGTTGCACTATTAATTATAGTGTTGCACTAATGTAGCGTTGTACTGTTGTACTGTTATAGTGTTGTACTATTACAGTGTTGTACTATTGTAGTGTTGTACTATGACAGTGTTGTACTATTGTAGTTTTGTACTATTGTAGTGTTGCACTATTGTACTGTTGCACTATTGTAGTGTTGCACTATTGTAGTGTTGCACTATTGTTGTGTTTACTATTGTAGTGTTGTACTATTGTAGTTTTGTACTAGTGTAGTGTTTAACTATTGTCGTGTTTAACTATTGTAATGTTGTTATATTGTAGTGTTGTACTATTACAGTGTTGTATTATTGTAGTGTTTTAAATTTGTAGTGTTGTGCAATTATAGTGTTGTACAATTGTAGTGTTGTACTATTGCAGTATTGTACTATTGTAGTGTTGTACTATATCAGGGTTTTACTATTATGATCATTATTTAACAGTCTTACAAAATTTGGAATCACAATGAAAGCTTTAATATGATTCATTTCATTAGAATACATGTAGGATGATTCATACCAATAGTACACATGAAAGATTATTTATACCATTAGTATACATGTAAGATGATTCATACCATTAGTATACATGTAAGATGATTCATACCATGAGTATACATGTAAGATGATTCATTCCATTATTTTACATGTAAGATGATTCATACCATTAAAATACATGCAAGATGACTCATACCATTAGTATGCATGTAAGATGATTCCTACCATTAGTATACAAATAAGATGACTCATACCATTAATATAATGTAAGATGATTCATACAATGAGTATACATGTGAGACGATTCATACCATGAGTATACATGTTAGATTATTTATACCATTAAAATACATGCAAGATGACTCATACCAATTAGTATGCTTGTAAGATGATTCATACCATTAGTATACATGTAAGATACCATTAGTATACATGTAAAATGCCATTAGTATACATCTAAGATGATTCATACCATAGGTATACAGGTAAGATGACTCATACCATTGGAATACATTTGTATAGTGTGTGGTAGCCGACTCATACATTTTAAGTCCATATGATTTGGCAACCTCTACCCTCTTGACTAAGCACTTCAGTCCGGATAAGCCTATAGGTGTATTTTTTAATGTTTATTTAGTGCTGTTATTTTTGTTGTAATATTGTGTTGAAATATTGTGTTGTAATATTATGTTGTACAATTCTTTCGTAATTGTGTTGTAATATTATGCTTTAATATTGTTTAGTAACATTATGTTGTAACATTATGTTGTAATATTGTTGTGTAATAATGTGTTGTAATATTTTGTTGAGGATAACACAAACGTGACCTAAATGTAAATACGTTGAATTCTCTGAATGAAATCTGGACAGTTCAACTCAAAATGTCTTAAATTTAAAATGTCTAATTGGTGATAGCCTGAGGTTTTTTTCTACCAGGCAAAGTAGGGCATTTCTTTTTATCTGACAAAGTAGGACATTTCTTTGTATCAGGCAAAGTAGGACATTTCTTTTTATCAAACAATGTAGGACTTTTCTTTTTATCAGACAATGTAAGACATTTATTTTTATCAGACAAAGTAAGACTTTTCTTTTTATCAGACAAAGAAGGACATTTCTTTTTATCAGACAAAGTAGGACATTTCTTTTTATCAGACAAAGTAGGACATTTCTTTTTATCAGACAAATTATGACATTTCTTTTTATCAGACAAAGTAGGACATTTCTTTTTATCAGACAAAGTAGGACATTTCTTTTTATCACACAAAATAGGACTTTTCATGGTTGTAGCAAGGTTTCAAATATTATTAAAAATGAATAAACATAATTAAAGATTGATTTAAATATAAATAGTAACTAAAATTTCATTATATAATATAAAAAGAAAATAAAATCTGAAATTTAAAGAGATCAAATGCAGTCTTAGTACAAATCAGATGTTCAGATATTTTCTATCATATATGTTAGACCTCAGTGTGTGCCTAGCTGATCATTCACATGGTATGTGTTATACTAAACAGACATCATTCATTTCCATCATGTGACACCATCTATAAGTCTGTCCAAGGGATCAGAACCATCTAATCATGTGACACCATCTATAAGTGTGTCCAGAGGATCAACGCCCCCTAATCATGTGACACCATCTATAAGTGTGTCCAGAGGATCAAAGCCCCCTAATCATGTGACACCATCTATAAGTGTGTCCAGAGGATCAAAGCCCCCTAATCATATGACACCATCTATAAGTGTGTCCAGAGGATCAAAGCCCCCTAATCATGTGACACCATCTATAAGTGTGTCCAGAGGATCAAAGCCCCCTAACCATGTGACACTTTTTCAAGTTTATCCAGGGGACCAGAGCCAATAATCATGTGACACCATCTTCAGTTGTGTCCAGGGATCAGAGCCCAATAACCATGTGACACCATCTTCAAGTGTGTCCAGCGATCAGAGCCCACTAATCATGTGACACCATCTTTAAGTGTGTCCATGGGATCAGAGCCCAATAATCTTGCAGTGTATCCATTTCACTGAGAAAATCTCGCACCCAAATTAAGACGCATCTCGATCCCCTGTCCTGTTTCCTCAGACTCCACTACCCCCCGCCCCCCCCACCCCGCCGACTCCTAGTCCCATCTTTCGGCGTGTTGTAAGGGTTATAAAAAGACCATTTCTCCCCCTGCCCATTTTGAGAGCTATTGCCGTTTTATGTGAATTTTCATAGCGTATTTCTAATTCCGTCGTCTTCCACGGGGACAGCCACGGCTCGCCCATGAAATGGCCAATCTAGCCATTGGCCTGGGCTCCTACCAGGGCCGCTTCCAAGGGTCGCCTTGGACTGACCAGGGCAATCTTCAAAAGACGGTGCTCCGGATCGAGTAACACGATATTGATAGTTGATCATTTCAGAGAGGACGAGTCTGGGATGACCAAAGCAAATTGAATGGTCGATTTCATGGTACTGGTGCTGGGACCTTTGATTGCATTCACGGGTTCAATAACCTTCATATCTTTATATGATTGATGTGAATATCAAGCAACTATTTATGTCCAACACAAATCACCATTTATGTTTACCAGAAACCAGTGACGTAGTAATTGGTGGGGGGCAGAGAGGGCGGTGCGCCCCGGTAGTCACATTATTGTATGCAGGGGGCCGCAGTGTATATTTCGTGGAAGTGGGGTAAGGGCTATTTTTTGGCCTCTAGCCACGCCACTGCTAGAATCTACGATTTACTTTTAAACTTTGATCGATAGATCGATATGTAATGCAAAGAAATGATACGAGATGTTTTTTCTTGTTTAAAGTATACGATTCATGTGATCCGGAAATGATCAAATGTACCTGTACCATAAAGTATGCTATTTCTGAATGCTTGAAACTATACCTTATATTTTTACAATTAAGCATACGAGTTATGAAGATAAGCACCAGACCAGTTATGTTTGCCTATAAACCATACGATTAATGTGTATCTGAAACCATGCGATACTATTTGACAATAAACTATACGATAAAGAAAATGTCTTATTTCCGTCTGTTTACGCTGAAGTCTGAATAGTTGGCAAAATGTAAACATCAACATTATTCATACTTGGGCTCAGGTCAAACGATAAAATTTTCTTTCATACATTTGATGCTATTTTTGTATGAAGCCTTGTCACAACTTTCAAATCACTACTGGCTCAAATTCCCATTTTCGTCGACAAAAATAACAAGGCACAAAATAGTGCGCTCATACACAAATTTGACGTTAAATTTGAAGTTAATTTGATCGTGTGAACTGACGCTTACTTGAATCTTTATAAAATGTTCATCTTTCACAATTAATTATATCTTTATTAAAAGTCAACTTTCTTCAAACAAACTAATTCCTCATTAATTTCTTTGGGTTTTTTTTTTTTTTTTTTTTTTTTAGTTTTTTAAAAAAATAATGTTGTTGTTATTTTTTTTTTTTTTTTTTTTTTTTTTTTTTTTTTTTAAGTTTTTAAACAAATAAGATTGTTGCTATTTTTTTTCAAACTAGAATAGTACAAGACAAAAGACGAATCACACGATATATTTAGTTCCCCTTCTAACAAAATGGTATGATTGGGACTAGAGACTGTGCGATATAATAGTGGAATCGATACGTGAAGTTAAAGGAGCGATACTCCGACATTTTAGCAATGTCAAATAAAAAGAGCTCTTCACAAATACGGCCATGTTGATGACGTGGTGTGGGCTTTCATGCCGCCCCACACCCTCTACAGTGCTCTTTAGAAAACTCCCCATGCTAATGCTCGGGGATAGAGAGGGATGATACCCCCCTCCCTCTGCATGCTGGATGTCTAACTCCCCTGGCGATCGAGCTCTCCCTCCAACAAAGTTATGAAATTAAAACTGAACACTGATTGGGGGCAAGGCGCAATGCCGAGACCTGGGGGGGGGGAGGGGGGGGGAGAAGAAAAGAATTGCCCCCCAACTCCCCTCCCTCTGGGGGGCCTTTCAACCATAAAAAAACGCAGTTTTCTTTTATTTCGACGGTATTTTGCCCCCACCCCCCCTATAGGAAATTAAAACTGACCGGTGGTGGGGGGCAAGGGGCAATGCGGAGGCGTGGGGGGGGGGAGGGGGGTGGAGAAGAAAAGAATTGCCCCCCAACTCCCCTCCCTCTGGGGGGCCTTTCAACCATAAAAAAACGCAGTTTTCTTTTATTTCGACGGTATTTTGCCCCCACCCCCCCTTTCTCAGCTCGTTTCGGATCTTTCTTGTTGGGGTTGGTCTGGCTCTCCTTGCATGTTATGATGGAAAACTCCAAACAAAACTCTGCTTCCGACATGCTTGGATTTTGGTGATGGCTAGAGGGATCAATCTAGGACGTGGGTGGAAAGGAAATCCTTACATTATAGATGGGATCTGACCGCCATCGGATCATAGGCTGGGGGTGGGGGGGAGCTCAAAAAGACCAACTCTCTTTTTTTTTATGAATATAAAATGCTTTAGGGAGCTCCCACAGTGTGGTATCGGTATCGAGTTAGGTTTTAGTTTTTTGGGCAGGGCCAATCTGTGTCAAACTTTGAAACACTCATTACTAAACGATGCATATGATGCCTATAGTGACCTTGTTCATGAATTATGTATGTTATACATGTATTGACCTCGGGGAAAAGTAGTGTACATGTTTCTTTGTAGTTGTAATTAACCTACTCTTGTACTTTATATATGATTAACTAGACCCATCGGTTCCAATTATTTCTATACTTTATTCTGCCCCCAAAGTTAAATTTCTTTGCAACATTCTCTGAACTTCAAACTGCCCACTAGTTAAACATCTGCTCAGCCTTTTCTCTACTTCATACTGCCCGCCAGTTAAATTTATTTTCAAACTTCTCCTCAATTCGTACTGCCCACCAGTTAAACATCTTTTCAAACTTCTCTCTACTTCATACTCCTCACCAGTTAAATTTTCTTTCAACCTTCTCTTTACTTCGTACTGCCCAGCAGTTAAACATCTGCTCAACTTAATCTCTACTTCATACTGCCATCAGTTAAACATCTGCTCAAACTTCTCTCTACTTCGTACTGCTCACCAGGAGTTGATCTTGGTCTCCCACTCAATACAAAACTAACCGTGATTTTCATAGGTTTAAAAAATTGACCATTATTATTCAATGAAATAGATGTGTAAAATGGTGAACCACAAACTTCCGGTCAACAAACTTCCGGTCAACAAACTACCGGTCGACAAACTTCCGGTCAAAAAACTGCCAGTCAACAAACTTCCGGTCAACAAACTACTGGAAATTAAAAATAAAATCTAGAAAAATCCACATCATAACATAAACATGCACATAATAACATAAACATGCACATCATAACATAAACATGCACATCATAACATAAACATCCACATCATAATATGTTTTGAAATGTCTATCTTTTTTTTTCTATCATTTTTAATGACCTCACAATCCATTCTTATTATAGAGATCTACAGTTAATAGTCGGAGTCTTTAGGGAGGGGGCGGGGGGGAACAACGGCGTTTTTAGCCTAGGACCCATCCCCCTTGGTGTGTTAAAATACATGATCTCAAATTACAGGACACTTGCCCAGGATATAATATTCATTGTGGATGTATATTTTACTGGAAATAAATAAGCCATGCTTTTCAACCCTACACCAAAGTCACGTCAATGATTAGTTTTTCTCCTGAAAATAAATACCGGCCCTTAGCTTTTAATATATATCACCTATTTTTAACCATACTGTTAACATGGCTAAATCGTGGTTTAGATGAGGAAAAATGTTGAGAGTAGTCCTGCATTTCATCCACACACGTCACAGAACTGAAACTAGCAGCAAGCCACATGACCATCATAGAACTGCAGCTAGCAGCAAGCCACAATGGCCGTCAGAGAACTGCAGCTAGCAATAAGCTACATCACAGTCAAAGAACTGGAGCTAGTTGCAGGCCACATCACCGTTAGAGAACTGGAGCTAGCAGCAAGCAACATGGCCGTCAGAGAACTGGAGCTAGCAGCAGGCCACATGACCGTTAGAGAACTGCAGCTAGCAGCAAGCCACATCACACTCAGAGAACTGGAGCTAGCAGCAAGCCACATGGCCGTCAGAGAGCTGGAGCTAGCAGCAAGCCACATGGACGTCAGAGAACTAGAGCTAGCAGCAAGCCACATGCCGTCAAAGAACTGGAGCTAGCAGCAAGCGAATGACCATCAGAGACTTGCAGCAAGCCAAATCAAAGTCAGAGAATTGCAGCAAGCAGTAAACAACATTACAGTCAGAGTGTTGTATCTAGCCGACACGTACCACAACATTTTTACGGTGAGTGCTGGAGCTAGAACAAAGTACTGGAGTTTGCCCAACGGACCACACAAGTCCATTACTTTATTACAAGACTTATAGACTTACAAAAGGCTGACAACTGTAGGCACTTAGACTGTGTGTCCAGAGAAGACAACTGTAAGCACTTAGACTCTGTGTCCAGTGAAGCGATCCGGGGTGCCTCCCTAGTTCACAGCTCCACGTACACATTATAGCACCCCAACTGTTTCCTTAATTTTGAAGTGCAGCCCCCTCAGTTCCTTTTCCCCCACAGATGTAAAGGAAAAGGTATCGAGCGATTGTGGCCCCTTGTAAGCCGAGCCTAATGATCCCCAACCCCCTCCCCCCCCCCCCCCCCCCCCCCCCCCCC
>CAXITT010000031.1:1274416-1330112 GCA_964033795.1 Lymnaea stagnalis
TCACTTTCATTCTGGTCTACCACAACAGTCTTCATTTGACTACATGAGCTATGCATACTATAGAACTGTCACTTTCATTCTGGTCTACCACAACAGTCTTCATTTGACTACATGAGCTATGCATACTATAGAACTGTCACTTTCATTCTGGTCTACCACAACAGTCTTCATTTGACTACATGAGCTATGCATACTATAGAACTGTCACTTTCATTCTGGTCTACCACAACAGTCTTCATTTGACTACATGAGCTATGCATACTATAGAACTGTCACTTTCATTCTGGTCTACCACAACAGTCTTCATTTGACTACATAAGCTGTGCATACTATAGAACTGTCACTTTCATTCTGGTCTACCACATCAGTCTTCATTTGACTACATGAGCTATGCATACTATAGAACTGTCACTTTCATTCTGGTCTACCACAACAGTCTTCATTTGACTACATGAGCTATGCATACTATAGAACTGTCACTTTCATTCTGGTCTACCACAACAGTCTTCATTTGACTACATGAGCTATGCATACTATAGAACTGTCACTTTCATTCTGGTCTACCAGAACAGTCTTCATTTGACTAAATGAGCTATGCATACTATAGAACTGTCACTTTCATTATGGTCTACCACATCAGTCTTCATTTGACTACATGAGCTATGCATACTATAGAACTGTCACTTTCATTCTGGTCTACCACATCAGTCTTCATTTGACTACATGAGCTATGCATACTATAGAACTGTCACTTTCATTCTGGTCTACCACAACAGTCTTCATTTGACTACATGAGCTATGCATACTATAGAACTGTCACTTTCATTCTGCTCTACCACAACAGTCTTCATTTGACTACATGAGCTATGCATACTATAGAACTGTCACTTTCATTCTGGTCTACCACATCAGTCTTCATTTGACTACATGAGCTATGCATACTATAGAACTATCACTTTCATTCTGGTCTACCACAACAGTCTTCATTTGACTACATGAGCTATGCATACTATAGAACTGTCACTTTCATTCTGGTCTACCACAACAGTCTTCATTTGACTACATGAGCTATGCATACTATAGAACTGTCACTTTCATTCTGGTCTACCACAACAGTCTTCATTTGACTACATGAGCTATGCATACTATAGAACTGTCACTTTCATTCTGGTCTACCACAACAGTCTTCATTTGACTACATGAGCTATGCATACTATAGAACTGTCACTTTCATTCTGGTCTACCACAACAGTCTTCATTTGACTACATGAGCTATGCATACTATAGAACTGTCACTTTCATTCTGGTCTACCACAACAGTCTTCATTTGACTACATGAGCTATGCATACTATAGAACTGTCACTTTCATTCTGGTCTACCACAACAGTCTTCATTTGACTACATGAGCTATGCATACTATAGAACTGTCACTTTCATTCTGGTCTACCACAACAGTCTTCATTTGACTACATGAGCTATGCATACTATAGAACTGTCACTTTCATTCTGGTCTACCACAACAGTCTTCATTTGACTACATGAGCTATGCATACTATAGAACTGTCACTTTCATTCTGGTCTACCACAACAGTCTTCATTTGACTACATGAGCTATGCATACTATAGAACTGTCACTTTCATTCTGGTCTACCACAACAGTCTTCATTTGACTACATGAGCTATGCATACTATAGAACTGTCACTTTCATTCTGGTCTACCACAACAGTCTTCATTTGACTACATGAGCTATGCATACTATACAACTGTCACTTTCATTCTGGTCTACCACAACAGTCTTCATTTGACTACATGAGCTATGCATACTATAGAACTGTCACTTTCATTCTGGTCTACCACAACAGTCTTCATTTGACTACATGAGCTGTGCATAATATAGAACTGTCACTTTCATTCTGGTCTACCACAACAGTCTTCATTTGACTACATGAGCTATGCATACTATACAACTGTCACTTTCATTCTGGTCTACCACAACAGTCTTCATTTGACTACATGAGCTATGCATACTATAGAACTGTCACTTTCATTCTGGTCTACCACAACAGTCTTCATTTGACTACATGAGCTGTGCATAATATAGAACTGTCACTTTCATTCTGGTCTACCACAACAGTCTTCATTTGACTACATGAGCTATGCATACTATAGAACTGTCACTGGAATGAAAATGAGCAAAGCTAATACCGAGGTCATTTCAATATCCCGAGGTCCATTCAGTATACCGAGTTCATTTCATTAGGCCGAGGTCATTTCAGTAGGCCGAGGTCATTTCAGTAGGCCGTGGTCACTTCAGTAGGCCGAGGTCATTTCAGTAGACCGACGTCAATTCAGCAGGCCGAGGTCATTTCGGTAGGCCGAGGTCAATTCAGTAGGCCGATGTCAATTCAGTGGGCCGAGGTCAATTCAGTAGGCCAAGTTGAATTCAGTAGGCCGAGGTCATTTCAGTAGGCCAAGGTCATTTCAGTGGGCCGAGTTCAGTTCAGTAGGCTGAGGTCAATTCAGAAGGCCGATGTCAATTCAGTAGGCCGAGTTGAATTCAGTAGGCCGAGGTCATTTCAGTAGGCCGAGTTCAATTCAGTTGGCCGAGGTCAATTCAGTAGCCCGATGTCAATTCAGTAGACCGATTTCAATTCAGTATGCGAGGTCAATTCGGTAGTCAGTACTCAAAAATTTATTTTTTTTTAAATCAAATAAAATAAAACGATTTAACTATCATTGGTCAGCTGGTCAGCCAGCACTTGGAGTTTAAATAGCTTTGAAAAATTTTCTCCGATCACGAAAAATGGGGTTTAGAGAGAGAGACAATGGTGCTCGAGACAAAAAATGTGTGTGCCATCGAAACGTAGACATTTAAGATGACTTGACACTTCCAACCCCCCCCCCCCACCACACACTTTTCAAACCTACGAATTTTCAATCCATAGTTAGCTATTTACTNAAAATGGGGTGTAGAGAGAGAGACAATGGTGCTCGAGAAAAAAAATGGGTGTGCCATCGAAACGTAGACATTTAAGATGACTTGACACTTCCAACCCCCCCCCCCACCACACACTTTTCAAACCTACGAATTTTCAATCCATAGTTAGCTATTTACTTTTTAGGTTCAATTAAATGGAGATAATATATATAAAAAAAATTACATTTTAAAAACAAATCAATCAATCAACCGACGTCCACCACCGAAGCGAAGCACGGGTATATTTGCTAGTGAACCACGGGTATATTTGCTGGTTAAGCAAGGGTATATTTGCTGGTGAAGCACGGGTATATTTGCTGGTGAAGCACGGGTATATTTGCTGGTTAAGCAAGGGTATATTTGCTGGTGAAGCACGGGTATATTTGCTGGTGAAGCACGGGTATATTTGCTGGTTAAGCAAGGGTATATTTGCTGGTGAAGCACTGGTATATATGCTGGTGAAGAACGGGTATATTTGCTGGTGAAGCACGGGTATATTTGCTGGCGAAGTACGAGTATATTTGCTAGTGAAGCACTGGTATATTTGCTGATGAAGCACGGGTATATTTGCTGGTGAAGCACGGGTATATTTGCTAGTGAAGCACGGGTATATTTGCTGGTGAAGCACTGGTTTATTTTCTGATGAAGCATGGGTATATTTGCTGGTGAAGCACGGGTATATTTGCTAGTGAAGCACGGGTATATTTGCTGGTGAAGCCCGGGTATATTTGCTGGTGAAGCGCAGGTTCATTTGCTAATAAAGCACGGGTAGTTTTGCTAGTTAGGCACGGGTAGTTTTGCTAGTTCCCTTATAAGCATATGTATTTCATCCGTTTTAAATTGATTCGATTTCAAAATATAAAGATCTTTATTTTCAATTTATATTTGATATAAACTTCGCTTTCGTTGTGGCGGAAAAATCCACGGAAGACTGATTGGCCCAGTTCTCGTCATCCTGTCGAGCTGAACCTTGGCAAAAAGGCTCGATGCCGATAACAGCACATTCTTTCAAAAAAAAAATATCCAGCCCGACTCCGATCCCAAAACATCAGTTTTTCCTGTTTTTGTCAAGGCAAATGGGAATATTCTATTAGTCCCATAGACTTGATGCCATGACAACGCATTCGATCAAATACTCAGCCCCACCTCCAACCCACCTCCAAAATCATATTTTCCTGGTTTTCAGGGATAGGGGGGGTCTGGGTTTGCGTTTTACTCAACTGTTGCGTGTTTTTGGCGAGGAGATTATTTGTGCAGCTGGTGCTCTGTGCTTTGTATTTGTGACGTATATTTGAGTTGAAATCTATCTTTAGTTTTTGGGCTTTTACAGGCACTAAGTTGGATAAAAACCATTCCCCTACCAAAAATCAGTTGCTACAATCACATAAATGATAAATCACATACAATTCCATAAATGATAAATCAAATACAATTACATAAATGATAAATCACACACAATTACATAAATGATAAATCACATACAATCACATAATGATAAATCACATACAATTACATAAATGATAAATCACATACAATTACATAAATGATAAATCACACACAATTACATAAATGATAAATCACATACAATTACATAATGATAAATCACATACAATTACATAAATGATAAATCACATACAATTACATAAATGATAAATCACATACAATTACATAAATGATAAATCAAATACAATTACATAAATGATAATTCACATACAATTACATAAATGATAAATCACATACAATTACATAAATGATAATTCACATACAATTACATAAATGATAAATCACATACAATTACATAAATGATAAATCACATACAATTACATAAATGATAAATCACATACAATTACATAAATGATAATTCACATACAATTACATAAATGATAAATCACATACAATTCCATAAATGATAAATCACATACAATTCCATAAATGATAATTCACATACAATTACATAAATGATAAATCACATACAATTACATAAATGATAAATCACATACAATTACATAAATGATAAATCACATACAATTACATAAATGATAAATCACATACAATTACATAAATGACAATTCACATACAATTACATAAATGATAAATCACATACAATTCCATAAATGATAAATCACATACAATTACATAAATGATAATTCACATACAATTCCATAAATGATAAATCACATACAATTACATAAATGATAAATCACATACAATTACATAAATGATAAATCACATACAATTACATAAATGATAAATCACATACAATTACATAAATGACAATTCACATACAATTACATAAATGATAAATCACATACAATTCCATAAATGATAAATCACATACAATTACATAAATGATAATTCACATACAATTCCATAAATGATAAATCACATACAATTACATAAATGATAAATCACATACAATTACATAAATGATAAATCACATACAATTACATAAATGATAAATCACATACAATTACATAAATGACAATTCACATACAATTACATAAATGATAAATCACATACAATTCCATAAATGATAAATCACATACAATTACATAAATGATAAATCACATACAATTACATAAATGATAATTCACATATAATTACATAAATGATAAATCACATACAATTCCATAAATGATAAATCACATACAATTACATAAATGATAAATCACATACAATTACATAAATGATAAAGAACATACA
Organism: Lymnaea stagnalis; assembly: GCA_964033795.1. Taxonomy (NCBI): domain Eukaryota; kingdom Metazoa; phylum Mollusca; class Gastropoda; family Lymnaeidae; genus Lymnaea; species Lymnaea stagnalis. Next base: position 1,280,099 of record CAXITT010000031.1, read on the forward strand.
ATTACATAAATGATAAATCACATACAATTCCATAAATGATAAATCACATACAATCGCATAAATGCAAACAAAAATGCACATAAGGGATTTATCCGAAACTCTTTGCTTCTAGGTGTTGTTCAATTTAAGAAATGTATCAACTGCAGTTATTTCAGCTGTCGCGGCCATTGAACATCATTTGACATGCTATTTAGTGCAGTTATATAAGGGACTTTGTATATCACGCGCTATTGAACTCAGTGTTACATCAAGGTGACATTAACTTAATGCCTCTTACATTTAGTACGCTCCTGCTGTGACTCGTGGACTGCCTCCACTTCAGGCTGCTTCTTATTCAGTGTATTTGGTATTTAGAGTGTATTACAAATAATTCTATATGCTTCAAAGAAAGTTTGGGTCAATAATAAGTTCATCAGCGCGCAAAATGTAATTTCCAATAACTGCGCTAAAAAATCAACTGCGTTTGGCGCGTGAAATTTTATTTCGGAAAATGAAATCGTCTCAATTTAAGAATGGTGCAAAAATATTCGTTTGAAATGTTTTTGGGACATCTGAATATTTAATAGAGTTCATGGGCGTGAAATAAAAAGTGTTAATTAACGTATCTTCGGGGAAGGGGTATAGCGAAAATTGGTATTCTTAAATGTGCTTTACTTGAGTTCATGTTTTGTCAAGTAACCTTATAGTAGATGGGGAGTGGATGCATTGCTGTCGCCAATGTTTGGTGGGCTATATGTAGTTACATATATTAGTTAAGCCATAAGATAAGTCCTAAAACACAAAATGACATATTCCCTAGCATTACAGCCATGAACCTAACAAAACAGCCATGGACCTAACAAAACAGCCATGGACCTAACATTACAACGTGTGCCTTGACCTAACATTTTAGCATACGCCTTGCCATTATGGCCATGGACCTAACAATACAGCCATGGACCTAACAATACAGCCATGGACCTAACAATACAGCCATGGACCTAACAATACAGCCATGGACCTAACAATACAGCCATGAACCTAACAATACAGCCATGGACCTAACAATACAGCCATGGACCTAACAAAACAGCCATGGACTTAACAGTACGTGTGCCTTGACCTAACATTATAGCATACGCCTTGCCATTATGGCCATGGACCTAACAATACAGCCATGGACCTAACAAAACAACCATGGACCTAACATTGAAACGTGCGCCATGGTGTTAGGGTTATGGACCATTCCAGGACATTTCTCGGCAAGGGCCGAGGTGGGACGGCAGGTCTCGCTTAATCGTCGAGCCTCGGGTGAATAAGTTCGCCACCACCACCACCCCCCTACCCCCCCCCCCTTGCGAAAGGTGGTGGCGCGCGAGTTAAAAACGTCATTGGAAATGCTCTTTTCTTCTGCACCGGAGGCGAGGTAGTTAGAGGGTGTGTTTTGAAGGCTGGAGAATGGATGAAATGGTTCCTGCGAGAAAAGAGATTCACTGACTTCAGGGGGGAACACAATGAGATCAGACGGGACCGCATGCTGTTCAAGGTGTGTTTTTGTAGGCACGGCTTGGACAGAACTAGGGAATCCTTGTAACGGAGGGAGGGGGGATGTTGGGGGCGCTGTAGGGGAGGTGGGGAAGTAGTTTAGGAGATGAAAGAAGTCACGTTAATTTTTAATTTTTTTTTTTTTTTAAAGGCGGAGATGTAATTCTTAGATACTACTTGCCTATATCTTTTGGTTTGTCAGGATGGCACTGCTAGGACTTGTAATGTCAGGAATGTTACTGCAAGGAATGGTACTGCCATGAACGGAACCACTTAAAGATTGTTTGCGGTATTGTGTTGACCATTTTTTAACTGCTGTGTGACGTGTAACGTGTCGTGCGCGCTCCACTGTGAGAAATATCATCATGTGTTCCAGGCGTCACAAGGTGAGCTATAAACACCTGGCCTTCGGGCAGTTTCACGCCTGGCCTTCGGGCAGTTTCACGTTTATCCTTTACGGAGATTTGAACATATTTCAATACGTTTATTTAATATTGCTTTAATATTGCTTTAATATTGCTTTAATATTGCTTTGATATTGCTTTAATATTGCTTTAATATTGCTTTAATATTGCTTTAATATTGCTTTAATATTGCTTTAATATTGCTTTAATATTGCTTTAATATTGCTTTAATATTGCTTTAATATTGCTTTAATATTGCTTTAATATGTTTGTATACGTTTTAATCGGTTTTAAAATGTTTAAATATGTTTTAATATAATTGTATTTGTTTTGAAGTTTTTAATAGGTTTAAAATGTTTCCACATCTTTTAATAGGTTTCAAATGTGTTCATGTGTTTTTAAAAATATTGTTATATGTGTTTAAGGAAATCATTCAGCAATTCGTAAATATGAATGGACCTTAGTTGTGCCTTTTCCATTTGTTTGAATGATGGCGAGGCGCCGTCCGTTCTGTTTATGGTTCTATGTGTGAAGATGTTCTTCCTATTAAGCGGGTCCGCAACAAATCTTAATCTATAAACATGTGTTTAACTGGATCTGTAAAATGTCTATAAACATGTGTTTAACTGGATCTGTAACATGTCTATAAACATGTGTTTAACTGGATCTGTAACATGTCTATAAACATGTGTTTAACTGGATCTGTAACATGTCTATAAACATGTGTTTAACTGGATCTGTAACATGTCTATAAACATATGTTTAACTGGATCTGTAACATGTCTATAAACATGTGTTTAACTGGATCTGTAGCATGTCTATAAAATTTCATGAACTGGATCTGTAAAAAGTCTTTAAAGAGGAGTGTTTAGTGGACTTGCAACAGAATACCCCCCTTCCCCCCCCCCCTCCGATTGTGTTGCATCAGTGACATTATTAAGACTGGTCAAAATGATTAAACGTGCAACCTTTGAACTGTTTTTAATGGCGTTTATTTCAGAACTACATCCCATTGTATGAACTCGGTGACGTATCAGCTACGCCATCTTAATGATTTTTGTCTTTAGACCTCACAAATGAACCCGAACCCCCCCCCCCCTAACATGGCCGGCGTCGTAAGCCCTTGTGACGCACGCTTTGCTCGGCACAATTGCAGTCGCCGACCTTTGCCCGTAATTATGAAGATATAAATTTTTGTGACCGAATTAACCCGCAGAACTCAACACCTCTAGCTAAACAGCAGCGGTGATATTCGGGAACTCATCAACCCACGACCCCAACGGGTTTCAATAACACGGTCCGTGACGTGACGATGAAAGTTGTGAGATAAGCTTGAGGGACAGCAGGCTGGAACAAAACGATCGGCTGCGTCCGTTCGGAACGGAGAACACTGGGAAGATGATTGGGGAAAACAAAAGAATGGCGTAACTTGATCCTTGGTCATAAACCCCGACCCAATCACCTGCAATGATTTGTACACAAATACTTCATTTGTTGCGTCCATTAACTGCGTGTTCAATTTGTCAGCTTGACACCGCGAGTGGTGTCCCTTACACTCGGGCAGTTCACAGAGCCCTGGAAACAAGTACGGGGCAGTAGCTCCTTCAATAGACTGCCCGAGGCGTTGGGCAGGTAGGGCGATACGCGACTCTTTCAAATCCAATTTTAGAGCTCTCGAGTCGCGAGTCAATCCCTCCTGCGACAGCTGTTTGCTGTTTCTGGTCTTTTTGTACGGCTTTGTGGGCTGCGACAAGAGCGCCGACCAGGTAGTGTCACCGGCCCGTGGTGCCCGCCGCGTCGTCTTTGTGGAATCAAACAGATTCTGCCCTATCATTTTTCTATACAAACAGCTCCCCGGCCGGGTTCCAAACATTCATTGACGGGGGGGCGGACAACTCGGGCTGATCTTTTCAATGGAGCGGACAAGCAACCACCACACATCGTGAGGTAGCCGTTTCTCGTCCAAAGTCGAAACCCAAAGATCCGATGACCAAGGCTGACCTCTTGCAGTGGACCAACACTTTGAGTGACCGTGATAGTCATCGCGTCGCTGTAGGCGGGCCTAGGCTGAGTCGGCCTGCAAGGGTTTGGAAGAGCGTTCAGACCGAGTCTTATTGAAAGCGATCGTAACTTCAAAGCCCGCGTCGGAGAGAAACAGCAGAGATTAAAGGCAGTTAACGACCTACCGCGATCGAAGGGTCTTTTCATGAAAGGAATATTTTAACATCCCTTTACAATCTCCAATTTTGAGCCAATCGTTGGGAATTTTAAGACATTGCCAGGCAAATGTCAATCGCTTCATAATTGCCAGGTAACAAAGGGCATTTTGGTAAACACAGTTATGTCCTTCAAACAGAATGGGCCGCAGAATGGGCAACAGAATGGGCAACAGAATGGGCAACAAAATGGGCAAAAAAATGGGCAACAGAATTGCTAAAAAACGGAGAAGGGGAGGGGGAATTTGCAGAAGTGGGTCCAGATAGAGTGATACTTAATACTTCGTCTAGCAAGAGAAGAGTAACTGGGCGTTTGAAGTAACACTCCGATCCTGTCAGTAGACAAAATCCATTTCTCCTTTAAAAACTCATGCTAGTCACCGTGAAATAAAAAACTAACATTTATTTTTTTCAAACAATAAATGAGTAGAAAAATAAGTTAAAAAACAAATGAATAAATAAATAAATGAATACAGAAATGAAAAAAATAAATGATAGATTTTTTTTTTTCCGCCATGCCATATCATTTTCTCACCACACCACATCATTTTCTCACCACACTAAATCATTTTTTTCTCACCACATCACATTATTTTCTCACCACATCACATCATTTTCTCACCACAACATATCATTTTCTCACCACATCACACAATTTTCTAACCAAACCACACCATTTTCTCACTACACCGCACTATTTTCACACCACACCATTTTCTCACCACACAGTTTTCTTACCTCACAACGCCATTTTCTCACCATAACACATCATTTTCTCACCACACCCCACTCATTGCTTTGGATTCTTAAGTGAACATGTCTGTTGATCTTGAAAGTTGTTGAATCATAAATTACAGTTATGACATGAATTAATCCACACAGTCACACAGTTTACTAATAGTGTAAGCCACACTGGTACGAATCAAAATTCGCCCCCCCCCCCCGGGCCCGTTACTTCCCGTGTCTGGAGGGGGCCGGTAGTTACATGAACTTCAAGTTGCACCTTTCAATTCATCGAAACCAACCGTTTTCATCCCTTTAGGACAACAAGTGTTCATTCCTAAACACGTCAGAAGGGCCGTAGAAAGCCCCCCACCTCCAATCCGCTCCCTCACCGCTTGTTAAATACACCCGTAGCATCAAACATAACAAACATAAATCATGTCCATCTTCTCGCCATTCAGATTCACAAAAAGCACCCAGAACACAAATGTGTCCTTCAAATTTCAGAGTCGGAGCCATTGATACGTCTGATGCTACAAGTTGGACACTCTACCACCTCCACCACCCAAGCCCCCTACACCAACATCTCTCCACTAGTCTCTTACCAGCTCCATCCCATGAGCCACACCACCCCCTTCACCATTCTACCCCCCTCCCCCAGGTCTTGTTTTATTATCTTTCACAGGCGAACACTAATACTATAATTTGCTGTTGATACTGTTACGACCAATACATCTCTGGACTTAGCATCACCCACCCACCCTACCACCCACCCCCACCCCTTCCCTCCCACCCACCGCATCAAAGTCCACACCCCCGAACAAAGCATGCAACCCGTTGTTTATGATTCGGAAACCTAAGGCCCCACTGGAGACTGGACACTGTCCGGTAAACCACCCACCGCATCAAAGTCCACACCCCCGAACAAAGCCTGCAACCCGTTGTTTATGATTCGGAAACCTAAGGCCCCACTGGAGACTGGACACTGTCCGGTAAACAAGCCCCCTCCCCCCCCCCAACCCTTCTGCCTATACATCCCACCCCACCCATGCCGTTAAGACGCTGCTGTAATAAAAGACCGCGACCACCACAAGACTTAGCTTAGTCGCTGCAGTGGTCAACTGTCCGACTGGTCATTTACAAACCCCCCAGCTTAGTCGCTGCAGTGGTCAACAGTCCAACTGGTCATTTACAAAACCCCTCCACACGTGTATACAACACGTTCTTTTATCTCCACGATTTATCAAATAACCGAACACTCGAAATGACCATTCACAGTGTCCGTTACCCGGCCCCATTAATTAGCCCAGCTTCTTCCGTCGCTTAGATCAACAGTCATCAAAGGGAGACCACTGCGCAGCCGGGGCTTAGCAACGAGGGAGATAACGCAGGGGTTAGCCGGCCTGGGAGTAATCCTCTCTTGTTGAGAGTCCCGTCCTCTGAAACCAGCTTCACATGGTTCTCAAGTTGTTTTATGGCACCCCGAGACGGGATCACCAAGTTTGGATATTACCAAAGTTTACAGCCCCCCCCCACGCCCCCCCCCCCCCCCCCCCAAANCAATTTACAAGCTGGCAATCTGTCCCAGTGGTCATAGCCTACGGGGGAGAGGGCAACTACAATTTAGCAGATCATAATTTACCTACGGAAAAAAAAGGAATGAACATTTTAGTTTTAAATGGATTTTTTTTTTAGTCATCTAACTGGGGCACAGTCTGCGAAAACAAATGTAAATGTGCTTTTCAAATAAGCCTTTCATTATTTAATTGATTGTTCCCCACCCAAACACACACACACTCATACACACGCAATACATACATACACAATAGTATGTTGTTTATGGTTGCAAGGGATGAAATACTTAGAATGGGTATTCTCGTATGAAGTTTTTGTAATGTTGCGTTTTTTATTTCAATGTGGTGTAATATAGAATTTTTTTTCATTTCTCTTTTAATATGGTTGAGTTTGTACCGCGCTTCGAGCGCTTAGACCTTCGGGGATCAATCGTGAGTTTCAAATAAACTTTATTTTTATTATTAATTGATCAAAAGTTGTCTTTCATATGTAGCGTCAATTCGTCTAGCATAAATTGATATAAGGAGGCAGTCTGTGTTAATCTGCTTCTTGGCATGTGATCAGGGATGTCGATGGATTACACGGCTTAATTAAGCACTGCGACATTTGCGATTAGTTTCAAGAATCCGAGCAAATCTGATAAATCAAGTATCCATCAAATTCTTATTAACCAAATATCCACCAAATTCTGATAAATCAAATATCCAACAAATTCTGATAAATCAAGTATCCACCAAATTCTGATAAATCAAATATCCAACAAATTCGGATAAATCAAGTATCCACCAAATTCTGATAAATCAAGTATCCAATAACTTCTGATAAATCAAGTATCCATCAAATTCTGATGAATAAAGTATCCACCATGTTCTGATAAATTAAGGATCCATTGAATTCTCATGAATCAAATATATATCAAAATATGATAAATCAAGTATCCACCAAATTCTAATAAATGAGGATGCAATAAATTCTGATAAATCAAGTATCCACCACTACTAATATCTTTGATCAAAATCTCAGTTGAGATTCAGATAAGTGCCGTCTGTTAGTTGCAGAAACCAATATTACCTCTTTCATTTACTTCCCAAAAGAAGACACATTTAGACACAGACTGTCTAACTATGTGGTCGACAAACCGTTTTGCCAAAAGAGCCAAAAGATAGCAAAAAATCAGCAGCAGGACGATTACAAAATGTTTGAGAGCCACAATTTCTTGTCAAGAACCATGTTTTTCGGAGTCAAAACCGATTTGTGGCCGACTGGCCTTTCCACTCCGGTTGCTAAAGAGCCGCATACGGCTTGCGACCCCCTGATTCGTCAACTACTGGTCGAACTTAAAGTGACTGGACTAGAGATGGAAGGGAAAACAATCGATCACATCGACCAGTGCTTTCAATTCGGAGATTAATTGTCTCTCAGTGTCCGCTCAGTGGCCAAACAGTGCACTCTTAGTGTCCACTCAGTGTCCACCCAGTAACCGCTCAGTGCCCACTCCGTGTACACTTAGTGTCCACTCAGTGTCCACTCAGTAACCGCTCAGTGCCCACTCAGTGTCCGCTAGTGTCTTCTCAGTGTCCGCTCAGTGCCCACTAAGTCCGCTAAGTGTCGACTCAATGACCGCTCATTATACCCTCATTGACCACTCAGTGTCCGCTCAGTGCCCACTAAGTCCGCTATGTGTCCACTCAATGACCGCTCATTATACCCTTACTGACCACTCAGTGTCCGCTCAGTGCCCACTAAGTCCGCTAAGTGTCCACTCAATGACCGCTCATTATACCCTCACTGACCACTCAGTGTCAAATCAGTGTCCACTCATTGACCACTCAGTGTTCGCTCAGTGTCAAATCAGTGTGCGCTCAGTGTCAAATCAGTGTGCGCTCAGTGTGCACTCAAAGTACACCCAGTGTCTGCTCAGTGTCCGTTCAGTTTCCGCTCAGTGTCCGCTCAGTGTCCACCCAGTGTCAACTCATTGTCCTCTCAGTGTCCACTCAGTATCCACTCGGTATCCACTTAGTATCCAATCACATGATTCGATTTGTTTCAGCGGGTTTTTAATCATAATTTTGATGAAGATATAAATAAATAAAATAATCAAATCAAATGGGAAAAAATTAAACTTCTAACAATATATAAAAGAAAAATGGACTTTCCTTGTATTAACATTACAATCCATGTGGTTCATGTTTTAAGAGATGATAAACCTCTGTAAAAACAAATAGTCTAAATATACTACAAGTTATCGCCTGTCACATACACTTTTCGGATCTCCTTTTACATTGTCTCCATGGCCTGTCATAGACACTTTTTCGGACCTCCTTTTACATTGTCTCCATTTCCTGTCTTAGACACTGTTCGGACCTCCTTTGTCATAGTCTCCATGGCCTGTCAGAGACACTGTTCGGACCTCCTTTTACATTTCTCCATTGCCTGTGATAGACACTTTTTCAGACCTCCTTTTACATTGTCTCCATTTCCTGTCATAGACACTGTTCGGACCTCCTTTGTCATAGTCTCCATGGCCTGTCATAGACACTGTTCGGACCTCCTTTGTCATAGTCTCCATGGCCTGTCAGAGACACTGTTCGGACCTAGTTTGACTTATTCTCCTTGAGATTCTATGAAGAAATCATTTGAGCTACTGCGCCACATGCGGCTCTTTTCAAGAGCCACCAAAGTTTCTCATAATACTGCCCCGCGCACCATCGGTCTCCATGGCAACCAGATGAAACTGACTCCACGCCACGATCGAACTGTTATTAAGGTGAAACAAAAGTCGGCAGGCGAGTGCCCTCCAATAAAATCAACAAACGCCGCCCCTGGTAATCGGCTGAACGAAGGCCGAGTTCACAAGACGCAGTCAGGTGTGAAAACATGGTTATTGGAATTCCACTGCCATAAAACTCGCTCAAGCTTCCCACAAAGGACCACACACAGGTGGACGTAAAAGTCTTTATTATACCCCCACCATCGAGTTAGTCCCCATCACCTAATGCACTAGCTAGGAGACTGTATCCATAGTCATAGGATAATTGTGTAGTGATATATTGGTGGATTTGGATTCGGTGTCCATAGGAAATCTTTTAATGATAACCTTATCAAAGTTGAAAGTATAGACAATGAGTACATTTGGTGGCGCATTATATCCAATCAGTACTCTTTCGGTGGCGCAGTATATCCAATCAGTACTCTTTCGGTGGCGCAGTATATCCAATCAGTACTCTTTCGGTGGCGCAGTATATTTATTTATTTATTCAGGCATTTTTATATAGCGCTTACCTTAAAGCTCTAAGCGCTTTACTATTATTAAAAACATGTAAACTAAGTAAAATAAAAATGAGACATTAGGATAGTAACTGCTATATTATAGAAACAGTTAAAATGGCTATAAAACGAGGACACTTTGGCACGTTTTGGCCTATATTACAGGATTAACCCGAGACAGAAAATGAGGCAGGGCAAGGAGGGTGCATCACAGGTCATAGGCGGACCTAAACAGATGGGTTTTAAGGGACTTTTTAAAANGTCATCGAATTAGAGATACACCGTTGTTGAGGGAAGGAGGGTTGGGGGTCATCGAATTAGAGATACACCGTTGTTGAGGGAAGGAGGGTTGGGGGTCATCGAATTAGAGATACACCGTTGTTGAGGGAAGGAGGGTTGGGGGTCATCGAATTAGAGATACACCGTTGTTGAGGGAAGGAGGGTTGGGGGTCATCGAATTAGAGATACACCGTTGTTGAGGGAAGGAGGGTTGGGGGTCATCGAATTAGAGATACACCGTTGTTGAGGGAAGGAGGGTTGGGGGTCATCGAATTAGAGATACACCGTTGTTGAGGGAAGGAGGGTTGGGGGTCATCGAATTAGAGATACACCGTTGTTGAGGGAAGGAGGGTTGGGGGTCATCGAATTAGAGATACACCGTTGTTGCCGCTGACCAAGAGAAGGTGGTTCTGATATAGCACGCCATACCCGCCCTTTTCTGGGGATGAGATGGAGGGCTGCCTGACGGACGTGACAGGCACAGTGCCTGGAATCTACTAGAATGTTCAAATATTATTTGGCCTGTCACAAACATGTCAACAAAAGATTGGGAGTCGTTGAACAATTTCCGTTTGGAAACGGTTCAAACGTCCAACCCGTGACTTGACTTCAAATGCTCGTCGTTGCTTACTGGAAGCAACAGACGGATAATTGGTTTATCGCAACATTTTGTTTGTCAATAACCGATGTGACAAAGGAGGAATCGAATACAGTTGATGAGTCTTACTTGGGACGGATCACTACATATCACATTCAAACACCACTTTGCAATCACCTTCCAGACTCATCTTACATGTGACACTGTCTAACATCACCAATCTTATCTCCATTCAACATCACCGACCATCTCCCAATCTATCATCACCATCATTCTCACCATCTATCATCACCATCCATCTCACCATCTAGCATCACCATCCATCTCACCATCTATCATCACCATCCCTCTCTCCATCGAACATCACCATCCATCTCTCCATCGAACATCACCATCCATCTCACCTTCTATCATCACCATCAATCTCACCATCTATCATCACCATCCATCTCACCATCTATCATCACCATCCATCTCACCATATATCATCACCATCCATCTCACAATCTATCATCACCATCCATCTCTCCATCGAACATCACCATCCATCTCACCATCTAACATCACCATCCATCTCTCCATCGAACATCACCATCCATCTCTCCATCGAACATCACCATCCATCTCACCTTCTATCATCACCATCCATCTCACCATCTATCATCACCATCCATCTCACCATATATCATCACCATCCATCTCACAATCTATCATCACCATCCATCTCACCATCTATCATCACCATCCATCTCACCATCTATCACCACCATCCATCTCACCATCTATCATCACCATCCATCTCACCATCTATCACCACCATCCATCTCACCATATCTATCATCACCATCCATCTCACCATCTATCATCACCATCCATCTCACCATCTATCACCACCATCCATCTCACCATCTATCATCACCATCCATCTCACCATCTATCACCACCATCCATCTCACCATCTATCATCACCATCCATCTCACCATCTATCACCACCATCCATCTCACCATCTATCATCACCATCCATCTCACCATCTATCATCACCATCCATCTCACCATCTATCACCACCATCCATCTCACCATCTATCATCACCATCCATCTCACCATCTATCATCACCATCCCTCTCACCATCTATCATCACCATCCATCTCACCATCTATCACCACCATCCATCTCACCATCTATCATCACCATCCATCTCACCATCTATCACCACCATCCACCTCACCATCTATCACCACCATCCATCTCACCATCTATCATCACCATCCATCTCACCATCTATCACCACCATCCATCTCACCATCTATCACCACCATCCATCTCACCATCTATCATCACCATCTATCTCTCCATCTATCACCGCCGTGCCTATCACGATCTACCATCGTCATGCATATCCACCATCTAACAAGACGTCATAATCAAATCACCATGCAACATCACCAAGCATATAACCATCTAACATCACCATCCATATTACCATCTAACATCTCCAATTTTATCACCATCTACCAATCACCGAGCATGTCACCATGTAACATGACAATCCATATTACCATCTCACATCCACATCCACATCAAAATGTGACATCACGATCCACATTACCATCTATCATCAACATCTCTATCAACATGCAGCGCGATTATGATGTAAAGAAAAGCGGGTTCAGCACATCCCCACATGTGGCTTAAGCGAAACCCTTTCAAACCTCGGGCATGGGCAAGTGCTGTCTCATCAGACGAGTCTGGCGACGGACCTAACCAGGAAGTTATCGTCTTCCAGCGTCGAAACCTGATCGTGACATACCGATGAGAACTGCTCGTTGCACACACGTAACTATTGTCATCACACCGCCCCCACCCCCCTTTCCCGGACCAGCCGCTGCGTCGGTGAATCTATAGCTGCCTTCCATCCACCCTACGACCTGGTGACAAAGCTACTGTTGTGCCACTGGCAAGACGTAAAAAAAATCTCATTGCCCCAAAAGCTGGCTGATGCATCACCATTTTTGTCAACGGTGAAGGCTTTGGCAGACTGATTTGTGCACCCCCCCCCTTTCCCCACCCTCCCAACCCCTCCACACGAGACGTGAGAATAGCTTAAGGTGTGGGGGGGAGAGGGGGAGGCAGGGGTCGGAGTCGTGAGTTAGTGGGAGGGGGTGTCTCTGTAGATCAATTGTCTCCAAGTCTCAATGGTCCGCTCTGTGAGAAGCTCTGTGTCTTTCCTGATGTATGGACTTGGCGCTGGTCTATGTAAGACAGAGCTTGTCCTAATCGGAGCTGCTTTACGCAACGTCCAGGGCACGCTAATCCGGCATTTGTGTTGCCTCGGTTGTTAGGCAATCGAGGCAACAGATTTATGTGCGATACAGAAGGTGCCTTATTTGGGAAGGGGGGGGGGTGTGAGTCCTTTTTGCCCCTCCCCAAAAAAGCCTTTTTAAAGCAGTTTTGTTTTATTAAGAGAAAAATTGCGCGGGGGGGGGGGGAGGTTACTCCATCACACATGTTACGTTTTAGAGAGTAGAAAAAAAGATAATGATAATATAATAACATTATAGTGTCACTATTGTAAGGCCAGAGTGTTACCTTGCTAATAATGCTTGAGGATCCAAGGAGAAATTTTGTTTAAGAATGAACCTATGCATGGCCATGATAGTGGCAGATGACAAGGAAATATGAAAATGGTACATGACGCGGGCACACTACAATAGCTCACGGCAATGACGCATGACCATGGCACATGACTATAGTGCATGCCAATGTCATATGACATTAAGGCTGAACTTAAAACCCCGATGAATTTCTTGCGTAATAGTTTTTCAAATATAATTTGTATGTTTGGTGTCCTTAGTGTTCGGTTTAGGTGTCATTTATGTTCAGTTTAGGTGTCATTTATGTTTAGTTTGTGTTTCATTTATGTTCAGTTTGGGTGTCATTTATGTTCAGTTTGGGTGTCATTTATGTTCGGTTTGGGTGTCATTTATGTTCAGTTTGGGTGTCATTTATGTTCGGTTTGGGTGTCATTTATGTTCAGTTTGGGTGTCATTTATGTTCAGTTTGGGTGTCCTAAGTGTTCAGTTTGGGTGTCATTTATGTTCAGTTTGACTCGGAATCTGAGAATCTGTCAATCAACATCCATAAATGAACTTTGCTACTTTGTCATTTACTTCCCAGACATATGACATGTCATTGCAATGCTGTATTTGGGACAAAATCTATGACATGTCAGTCCTATATTTGGTCTAGGATATGGTAGGTGCTAATGTAAGATTGGGTTCTAATGAAGAGAAGACCTTGTTAGCATTAATTTCTTCAAGCTTTTAGTCATGAAATATCATGCCATCATCTATAAGTAGAGGTTGTTATTAAATAACATGATATCATCTACCAAAATAGGTTGTCATTAAATGTCATGACATCATCTACCAGTATAGGTTGTCATTAAATATCATGATATCATCTACTAGTATAGGTTGTCATTAAATATCGTGACATCATCTACCAGTATAGGTTGTCATTAAATATCACGACATCATCTACCAGTAGAGGTTGTCATTAAATATAACGATATTATATACCCGTAGGTTGCACATCTCTGATATTGATTATATAGAACTAGTGATAACCTGCCAAACATTGGAAACAGCAATGCGTGAACTTCCCATCTACTAAAGTTACTTGACAAAAACGTGAACTCAAGTTACGCACATTTAAGAATGCCAATTTGGCTAAATCCCCCGCCCCCCCCCCCCCCAAACCTTTTTTCATGAAACGTCACGACACACTTTTTATTTCACGTCGAAGTATCTCTACCACAGTGCACGTCGTCTCGAGACCAACGATAGGCAGGTAAGGGAAGGGAGGGCAGGGTTTGCCCGCACCTTGCTTGCTCTGGCGTATCTATATATAGCCTGCGTGGTCGTCTTGGTCGTCTCGTTATTTGCCCTACTTCTTCTGGCGAATTATATATACTGATGGTTTTGGTCAAATCTTTTCGTTTCTTCTGTTTTATTTTACTTTAGCATTGGGTATTCCTAATTTTATCGGTGATAAATTGTTGCAGCGTGTTTTCCTGTAAACATTATTTTAACACTATACCATATAATTCATAATTGTTTAAACCACACTGCCCTACATCCGGCCTTCGGGCCCATGCTAACCCGCCAGCATCCCCCTTTACCGCCCGCGAATTAACGAAATATTCTTTATTATTATTATTTTTCTTCATTGCTTTTCCCACTGTCCTATTTTCTTTCGACTCGCGCAAGTTTTTCATAAGGCGTTACGGCCCGCCTTACATGTTGAGTTGTTCCCGCCTTACATGTTGAGTTGTTCAGGCCTGATATAAAACTATACAATTAAAATCTATTTTAAATGTATCATTCACAAATATGTAATCTATATAATTAACAGTTTTTTAATATTTTTTTTAGGGAGTTCATTTTATTCTTTGATATATCGTCTAAAAATATCTGTAACTTATAAAAAATATGTATGAGCTAGGAATTTTTAAAAAAAAATAAATAGATCTTGTAATAGCCTGTCCACTCGCAAACAGTCGAACCCGGTTATGTCGACGGCCTCTGGTTCTGCCAAAAAGCGTCGCGATAACCGATGATCGAGATAACCGAAAACCAATATGGCGGTAATATGTGTTTGAAATTTCCTTATGTACACGATGGGCGTCTATAAATGAGAATGTACATGCACGTCGTATTCCAGTTGGTTTTCTGTACAGAACAGCGTTACCGCGATAGGTTGGATGAAGCGAGCGCCATGAAATAAAAATGTACAGACATGTTCGACACAAGACTTTTGTGGGGTGCCACTTTTCAGGATTATGCCGGAATTCCGGATTAGAATGTTCAAGCCCCGGAGTCGCGACTTTTTATTTTCTCTCGTTCCGGACTCGCACGTTCAGTTTATTCAAATACGGATTCTGGGTTTGAACAAAAGAATAAACGTCTAAGAACGGGTGAAAGCCTATTAGCGACAAGTGGGTCCACTATAAATTTAACAGGAACTACGACCTCTCTCTTTTGTTTGCATGCCACACGCTCCTCGCTTCTTGCTGTGTCAAGTTCATTGCGCGGACAACGATATTGTCATTTCATTTCAATGACTACAGGTTGAAGTAGGCACGTTTCTGTTGAATATAATTTTCAAAAACAGGCGATTGGTCATGGGGATCGAGTGAGCCGAGATTAAGTGGCAAATTTGGCCGTATTTTGTGCTCGAGATAGCAGGGCTGTAGTGCTGAAGACAGAGAGGAATGGAGGAGGATGGTTCACATGCCATCTGTGGCACCCAAACGGTCCAAAGACTAAGGGACATGAGGATGAGGAGGATATCAGCGTTAAGCGACATAAAAGAAACGAGATAACAGTGGAGAAAATGCTAAGACAAAGTGAGAATTGGGCTGTTCCACTTCCGAAACGATGATATAACAGGATTGGCGAGTTATCCGAGGTCGAGATAAGTGGGTTCGACTGTAGCTTAGTACAGTGGTCAGCAAAGCGCGGCTCGCGAGCCGCAAGCGGCTCTTTTGCGACCAGAGTACAGCCTGGCTAGTCGGCCACAAATCTGATTGTACTCTGAAAACATGGTTCTTGAAAAGAAATTTGGCTCTCAAAATTATTAAATCGTCCTGCTGCTGATTTTAGTTCTATTGACTAAAAAGTTAGCCGACCACTGGTTTAGCAATGTATCAATTTATTTCCATGTTAATCCAATGAAATTAGGCGTACCCTCCAATCAAATTAGGCGTTCCATCCACTCAAAATAGGCATACCATCCAATCAAATAGTTGTACCATACAATCAAATTAGGCGTACCATCCAATCAAATTAGGCATGCCATCCACTCAAAATAGGCGTACCATCCAATCAAATTAGGCGTACCATCCAATCAAATTAGGAGTACCATCCAATCAAATTAGGCGTACAATCCAATCAAATTAGGCTTATCACTCCTGAAACCATTACATTAAATTCAACATAACCCTATTCTCGAGTACTAACCTCAATTCAATCAATGCATGAGATCTTTATTGGTGGATTACTTCATTTTGAGTAAGTATTTCAGCTTTATAAGGCTACATTATTTAGACTTTTAAGCTTACATTATTTAGCTTGATAAGCCTACATTATTTTGCTATATAAGCCTACATTAATTTGCTTTATAAGCCTACATTATTCAGCTTGATAAGCCTAAGTTAATTAGCTATATTAGCCTACATTAATTAGTTTGATAAGCCTACATTAAATAGCTTAATAAGCCTACATTGTTTAGCTATTTAAGCCAAATTTATTTAGCGTTATAAGCATACATTATTAAGCTTTATAAGTCTTCACTAAACCATCTCTCAGCAGCTCAGATTGTGAAAGTGTTTTGTTACGCACTGGCTTCTATTGTGAGAAATTAGTCTCTTGTTTTAAGTTATGGCTCGTTCAAACAGTGCCTAACAAAGAATGGTACCATAGATAAATATACTAACAAACTTACGACACCCAAAACAGTACCAATTACAATTGATAAGATTTAATTAAGTAACAATACAATTACAAAACAAAAGAAATATCATTGCAAATCATCAACTTACAGTATGGTATATCTTGTACCGGTACACAGTTAACACAGTTAATACAATGTGGCAAGAATAATGATGAATGATCAATGCGACTAAACACATATAAGCACACAAAGAATAATACACGTCTCGTGAAGGTAAAAAAATATATATATGAATCTCTGTCTCTGCGTATCTGTCAATCCCTTACATATGTGGGTCTACCGACGCTTAAGCCCTGCCTTCCAGAAGCTACTCAGCATTTGTTTACATTTCTAGAACAATCGCAAAATTCTACCAAATACTAGGAGACAGTCTAACCATATTTAATTGGAAAGGTGGTAGTCAACAAGATACATCAAACGAATAGACCACGCCCATCTATGATGGGACCGTGTGTGCTAGGGTTCAAGCAAAGTTCACGCATGGGGAAAAAGTGTCATACATAACATGTTTTCTTAAAGCTAAACTACTCAACCCGTATGACGTAAAGTCTTAGGTAGATGGAACGTTAGACTAAACAAAACATTTCAAATGTCTCCTCAACAGCTTAGATCTCCCCATTATACACTCAATGCAACAGCCCACATCTCCCCATTATGCACCAAAACAACAGCTCACATCTCCACATTATACACCAAATACAACAGCTCTCATCTCCCCATAATACACCCAATGCAACAGCTCACATCTCCACATTATACACCCAATACAACAGCCCACATCTCCCCATTATACACCCAATACAACAGCTGACATCTAGATATTCTACACCCAATACATCAGCTCACTTCTCCCAATTATACACCCAATACAACAGCCCACATCTCCCCAATATACATCCAATACAATTGCTCACATCTCCCATTATACACCCAATACAATTGCTCACATCTTACCATTATACACCAATACATAACAGCTCACATCTTACCATTATACACAAAATACAACATCTCTCATCTCACCATTTTACACCCAATACAACAGCTCACATCTCCCTATTATACACCCAATTCAACAGCCAAAATCTCACCATTATACACCCAATACAACAGCTCACATCTCACCATTATACACCCAAAACAACAACTAATATTTGCCCCATGAATCTATTAAGCTGGAGTCTTAGAATTCCAAGCTGAGTATCGATTTCTCCACAGTGCAGTGCCACTGCAGGCTGATAAAGCCTCGGGTCGCATCGATTACAATTTACTGCCTCATCGTGTGATTGGCATGCCTTAAGATATTTGAGTATCGGTTTAGCCCATTTACATTCTGGCGCGATCGTGTTTGTCCCACACCGCTTGAGTTCGAACCTTGTTTCGCAGGCCCCTGGCAACCCCCCTCGCACCTCTCGTCCCCCCCCCTCCATGCATTCCTTATGCTCCCGGCCCCATCTGTCTCTCCGACCAAGGAGACGGGCGAGCCCGTGTTAATGGCGGGCCCAGATGTCCCCTTTACATAATCAGGTAGCCTTCACTCTATTCAGGAGAGACTAATCAGTATTCAACTACCGGCTAGAGTTACGTCTTCTAGTGATTCGTCCTGTACCTGGTGAATGATTCGTCCTGTACCTGGTGAATGATTCGTCCTGTACCTGGTGAATGATTCGTCCTGTACATGGTGAACGATTTGTCCTGTACATGGTGAACGATTCGTCGCGTACCTGGTGAACGAGTTGTTCTGTACCTGGTGAATGATTCGTCCTGTACCTGTCCAACGATTCGTCCTGTACCTGGTGAATGATTCGTCCTGTACCTGGTGAATGATTCGTCCCGTACCTGGTGAATGATTTGTCCTGTACCTGGTGAATGATTCGTCCTGTACCTGGTGAATGATTCGTCCTGTACCTGGTGAATGATTCGTCCTGTACCTGGTGAACGATTTGTCCTGTACCTGGTGAACGATTCGTCCTGTACCTGGTGAATGATTCGTCCTGTACCTGGTGAATGATTCGTCCTGTACCTGGTGAATGATTCGTCCTGTACCTGGTGAATGATTCGTCCTGTACCTGGTGAATGATTCGTCCTGTACCTGGTGAATGATTCGTCCTGTACTTGGGGAATGAGAAAACAACACACATCCACTTATGGGATGTCATTTCTGATCCATCGAGAGGACATCAACACACATCCACTTATGGGATGTCATTTCTGATCCATCGAGAGGACATCAACACACATCCACTTATGGGATGTCATTTCTGATCCATCGAGAGGACATCAACACACATCCACTTATGGGATGTCATTTCTGATCCATCGAGAGGACATCAACACACATCCACTTATGGGATGTCATTTCTGATCCATCGAGAGGACATCAACACACATCCACTTATGGGATGTCATTTCTGATCCATCGAGAGGACATCAACACACATCCACTTATGGGATGTCATTTCTGATCCATCGAGAGGACATCAACACACATCCAACTATGGGACGTCACCACTCATCCTAGATTAGGACGTTAATTTCATATATCGTCCTAGTGCATAATAAACAAATATAGAACTGGTTGCTATAAATTAAGCACTTTTCCGGTGACAACAGATCACGTGAAACAGAGAAACATTTCTATTGGTCGCTGCTAAAATCTTCTATTCCTTTCTTGTTTCATCTGGATTTTTCGTATTTTAATTTGACATTTCATGTTAATCGTATGTCCCAAATTTCTTGGACCTCGTGGAATGCTGCTTTAAGAAACGCTTCCCTTTATCGTAACTTCCGGTTTCCTACTCAGGTTAGTTGGGATTTTATCTCTACTCTCTTCGTCCCTTGTGCAGACGAAGGCTTTCAGCAGAAACGTCCTTCTCATTATCTTGGGTATTTTGGGGACTTTAAGTACATGGGTTCTTTTTATTTCATTGAGAACACTGGCTGTGCCGTGTTAGGCTCAGTCGCAGAAGGAAACATACATTAAGAAATGTGTAGACAAGAAGAATCTGATCCCACGAATAGCAAATCAACTATTTCTCGTTATACTGAAATATATATATTTTTTTAATATCTAAGAATTATGGTTCTCTTGCCCCATTAAGCAGAGTCAGGTAAAAGTAGTCCCAACTTTCGCGGTCTAACTGGCGGAATGATATCTTGGTAACAGTGTAATAGTAGGAGATTAATTAAACCCTTCATTAGCTTATTGAATTATCAGCCTATGAGAAGTGAACAAGTGTGATCAATTAGAAGATGATTTCGTCCCACTAAACGCTTCTTAGATTATGAAAATTTCTTTAACGTATTTGTTTTTCCTCCCCCCCCCCCCAACCATCTACGTTTTTTTAAAATTTTCCCCCTTTTTTTCTAACGGTCTTCCACCTTTCTGTTCAACCATCTGACAGGTCTATGAGAATGAGACCGTTGGTCATGTGACATGGATATCTCATTTAGCCCTCGACGGGGATTAGTCCACTCGTAAAAAGCCATCATCTGAGTGTGAATTATTCACCATCGGTCGCTGGTAAGCGATCGCCCTTTAATGAGATGATGACGACAGTGGAGCTCGGCACGCCGACCGCCGCTCCGTGCCGTGCCGTGACATCATTCATGTTCAACACGGGTTCCCGTGCTCCCATCTTCAGGACATCACCCCAAACATGGCAGCACTCAGTTGCCAGATAAGCGCAACTGCTATTCAGACCACGCTATCTGTGTCCAAATGGATCAGCTATCTCTGCACAATATACACGGACACATTCTGCCAGCGAGTAACGGAGAGAGGCAATCTTATACTATTGATTTGTTTGGCTTTAATCGACATGGCCACTACGTCACAAAAGCTCACATTTGATTCGCTTTAGTCGGCATAGCCACTACGTCACAAAAGCTCACATTTGATTCGCTTTAGTCGGCATAGCCACTACGTCACAAAAGCTCACATTTGATTCGCTTTAGTCGGCATAGCCACTTGATTCGCTTTAGTCGGCATAGCCACTACGTCACAAAAGCTCACATTTGATTCGCTTTAGTCGGCATAGCCACTACGTCACAAAAGCTCACATTTGATTCGCTTTAGTCGGCATAGCCACAACGTCACAAAAGCTCACATTTGATTCGCTTTAGTCGGCATAGCCACTACGTCACATAGTTCTGATTGTTTACAAATAATAATATTTTTTTTAAATTTTTAATATATTTTACTATGTTAAGTAAGCTATGCGCATTTGTGTTGTACATCTGCCATAAAAATAAACCTAAATTGTTTTCTTATAATATTTAAACCATTACAAAATTATTATAAATTAATGTTAATATTGAGTCAAAGCGTTCAAACAGATAAGCAATGCGTTACAATAGCTAATATTGCACGGATATATTACAATAGCTAATATTGCACGGAGATATTACAATAGCTAATATTGCACGGAGATATTACAATAGCTAATATTGCACGGAGATATTACAATACTCTGAGGACTGTGAAAATAGTATTTAGAGTATGAAGGGCTCATTTTCAGTGCTACTTTCAATCACTGACTCATTTTTAGTGCTATTTTCAATCACTGACTCATTTCTAAGTGCTACTTTCAATCACTGACTCATTTCTTAGTTCTACTTTCAATCACTGACTCATTTCTTAGTTCTACTTTCAATCACTGACTCATTTCTTAGTTCTACTTTCAATTACTGACTCATTTTTAGTGCTACTTTCAATCACTGTCTTATTTCTTAGGGCTACTTTCAATCACTGTCTTATTTCTTAGGGCTCCTTTCAATCACTGTCTTATTTCTTAGGGCTACTTTCAATCACTGTCTTATTTCTTAGGGCTACTTTCAATCACTGTCTTATTTCTTAGGGCTACTTTCAATCACTGTCTTATTTCTTAGGGCTACTTTCAATCACTGACGCATTTCTTAGGGCTACTTTCAATCACTGGCGCATTTCTTAGGGCTACTTTCAATCACTGGCGCATTTTTTAGGGCTACTTTCAATCACTGGCGCATTTCTTAGGGCTACTTTCAATCACTGGCGCATTTCTTAGGGCTACTTTCAATCACTGGCGCATTTCTTAGGGCTACTTTCAATCACTGGCGCATTTCTTAGGGCTACTTTCAATCACTGGCGCATTTCTTAGGGCTACTTTCAATCACTGGCGCATTTCTTAGGGCTACTTTCAATCACTGGCGCATTTCTTGGTGCCACTTTTCATCACTAATTCCGGTCTTATTGCTAATTTTAAGTTTATCGTTCTGAAACATTAGAAAAGCAACACAACTCGCAACACAATCCCTTGACCAAACAACAGAATCCCTTGACCAAACAACACAATCCCTTGACCAAACAACACAATCCCTTGACTCTACAACACAATCGCTTGACTCTACAACACAATCCCTTGACCAAACAACACAATCCCTTTACCAAACAACACAATCCCTTGACTCTACAACACAATCCCTTGACCAAACAACACAATCCCTTGATCATCCAACACAATCCTTTGACCAAACAACACAATCCCTTGACCAAACAAACAATCCCTTGACCAAACAACACAATCCCTTGACTAAACAACACAATCCCTTGACCAAACAACACAATCCCTTGACTCTACAACATAATCCCTTGACTCTACAACACAATCCCTTGACCATAAAACACAGTCCCTTGACCATACAACACAGTCCCTTGACCATAAAACACTGTCCCTTGACTCTACAACACGGTCGTTCCCACACAGCAAATATCCCCATCAGAATATGTCACATGCAATGTCAAACACATCAAGAACTATAACTGAAGCGAGGTACTAAGTGCAGCCAGGCATGGAAAATCTGGACAAACCGATGCAACAAAAACAGCGAACGTGTGTCGACAGGAAGCCTTCTTTATCGAATTAACAACGAGTAATACAAATCTAAAATAAAACTTATGCTGAAATCTTTTATTCGAGAAAATAGCTAGATCACCACATTTCACTTGCTGTCACCACCTTTCACTTGCTGTAACCACATTTCTCTAGCTGTCACCATATTTCTCTTACTGTCACCTTTTCTTTTGATGACACCACATTTCTCTTGTTGTCACCACATTTCACTTGCTGTCACCACATTTCACTTGCTGTCACCACATTTCTCTAGTTGTCACCATATTTCTCTTACTATCACCTTTTCTTTTGATGACACCACATTTCTCTTGCTGTCAATAAATCCTCCTGCTGCCCTCTAGAATACCACATTACAGATAAGTTTGTATTATAATTTAGAAAGACCCATTGCCCCAAGAACTATATCAAGAACCATTACCCCAAGGAACCATATCAAGACCCATTACACCAAGAACCATATCAAGACCCATTACCCAACGAACCATATCAAGACCCATTACCCCTAGAACCATATCAAGACCCATTACCCAAAGAACCATATCAAGACCCATTACCCCACGAACAATATCAAGACCCATTACCCCATGATCCATATCAAGACCCATTACCCCTAGAACCATATCAAGAACCATTACCCCATGAACCATATCAAGATCCGTTACCCAACGAACCATATCAAGACCCATTACCCCACGAAGAATATCAAGACCCATTACCCCAAGAACCATATCAAGACCCATTACCCCAAGAACCATATCAAGACCCATTACCCCAAGAACCATATCAAGACCCATTACCCCAAGAACCATATCAAGACCCATTACCCCATGAACCATATCAAGACCCATTACCCATGAACCATATCAAGACCCATTACCCCATGAACCATATCAAGACCCATTACCCCATGAATCATATCAAGACCCATTACCCCAAGAACCATATCAAGACCCATTACCCATGAACCATATCAAGACCCATTACCCCATGAATCATATCAAGACCCATTACCCCAAGAACCATATCAAGACCCATTACACCAAGAACCATATCAAGACCCATTACCCCAAGAACCATATCAAGACCCATTACCCCAAGAACCATATCAAGACCCATTACCCAAAGAACCATATCAAGACCCATTACCCCAAGAACCATATCAAGACCCATTACCCCAAGAACCATATCAAGACCCATTACCCCAAGAACCATATCAAGACCCATTACCCATGAACCATATCAAGACCCATTACCCCATGAATCATATCAAGACCTATTACCCCATGAACCATATCAAGACCCATTACCCCATGAACCATATCAAGACCCATTACCCCAAGAACCATATCAAGACCCATTACCCCAAGAACCATACTAAGACCCATAGCGCCACGAATCTTTATAAAAGCCATTTCTTCAGTTTATTTTCTGAAGAAAAGCCATGAAACCGACCCCGGGTCCGAACAAACGGAATCGGTAACCATTCGCCAACGATT
Source organism: Lymnaea stagnalis (assembly GCA_964033795.1). Classification (NCBI taxonomy): domain Eukaryota; kingdom Metazoa; phylum Mollusca; class Gastropoda; family Lymnaeidae; genus Lymnaea; species Lymnaea stagnalis. The sequence goes on from CAXITT010000031.1 coordinate 1,304,591, forward strand.
GTTTCCTGCCATAGACTCCTGATGGCGCCAAGCAGGTTCTCTCTAAAGTACCCACCCACACAACATCACGCCCACCCACCCACACACCATCACGCCCACGCGCCCACATTCATAGTAAAGTCGTCTGCCAATAAAATAACAATGGGGTTGTGGTGGAGTTCCAAGGGGGTAGGGGGCACAGGTCATTGCCGATCGATACGGTGTTACACACCAAACCGTACGCGATGGGGTTGTTTGGGCTTAGTATTTATGACCTGGTTACTACATGGCTTAGAGGCTTACGGCATTGTTTTTTTTGTGGTTTTTCTTTTTGAATCAGACGAACAGCTGACCTACGACCTCTGACTGCCTATTATACGAGAGACTGTGACCCTTGCTATGACCTATTAGCTTAAGATTTGCCTCCACGCCATGACTCGATCACTTGCGACAATGGAATAGGATAGAAACCGATATTGCCTGTAAAGCAATATCTGACACGGTTAACATGCTGCATAATACAAACCGCCATAACATACACATCAATATCTGACACAAAATGACATGCTACATGTTAAAGACCGCTATGACCTGCCCAGCAATGTCTGAGACAGTTGACACCTTGCATGATAACATTGTGATTGGCATTTTGGACCGGCAGAGACTTTTCAATGATCACAATACATCTATATTTCTCATTTCGTTTCTTTGCCATAAATTGGCTGCACAATGAAGATGTATCGAGAATGGGCACGTTATTTGGACCTGTATTAGACGTCAATTTATCGCCCCGCCCACAACATTACAGAGACCAATGAAATCTAACTTAAAGAGAAGGTCAAAAAGAGAACAATCATTTCTAGACCGCTACTAAATAGCAGATGTGTATAAAAATTTTTTGAAAATGAATACATCTGAACAGTTTAGAGCGTCATAACTTATAGGAAACATGATTGATTAGTTTTTATATATTGATCTTAAAACGTCATTTGTAAAAGTTATAAATTAAAACCATGAAAGAGACACACACAATCACGAAAGGAAGGCATGCTAAATAATCATGAAAGGGTGTCACGCTAAATAATCATGAAAGGGTGCCACGTTAAATAATCATGAAAGGGTGTCAAGCTAAATAATCATGACATGGAGGATTTATAAATATTCGTGAAAAAAGGCACGCTAAATAATCATGAAAAATGGTCACGCTCAATTATAATGTAAGCATGTCAGACTAAATAATCATGAAAGGTTGTAAAACTAAATAATCATGAAAGGAAGACATGCTAAATAATCATAAAATTTGTTTCAATCTAAATAATCATGAAAGGGCTCATGCTAAATAATAATGAAAGGGTGTCTCGCTAAATAATCATGAAATGGAGGATTTTAGATAATCATGAAAGAGTATGAAGCTAAATGATCGTGACAGGGTGTCATGCTCAAAATAAAGAAAGGGAGGCACGCTAAATAAATAATCATGTAAAGGTGACACGCTCAAATAAAATTTAAGGGTGTCACGCTAAATAAGCATGAAAGAGTGTCACGCTAAATAATGATGAAAAGGTGTCACGTTAAATAATAATGAAAAAGTGTCATGCTCAAAATAAGAAAGGGAGGCACGCTGAATAAATAATCATGTAAAGGTGGCACGCTCAATTAAAATTAAGGGTGTCACGCTAAATAATCATGAAAAGGTGTCACGCTAAATAATCATGAAAAGGTGTCACGCTAAACAATCATGTAAAGGTGTCACGTTAAATAATCATGTAAAGATGGCACACTAATTTAAAATGTAAGGATGTCAAGCAAAACAATCCTGAAAGGTGTCACGCTAAATAATCCTGAAAGGTGTCACGCTAAATAATCTTCAATTTTTTGGAAAATATGAAATACCTTTAGATCTATGGCTTCCAACACTTTCAGGCTAAAGACACAATGTACTCCCGGACTTTGGACACTTCTCTCTGAGTGGCGCTTAAATCCAAGGCTGAGGAGTCGAAACCGTGAGTTAAGAGTTAACCATTTAAAACCAATTACATATGGTCCATAATTCAATGGGCGAACATAGTATTAGAATTAGACTGAATTATAACCCAGTGTAACGTCATGTACACTAGTAAATATAACACTGTGTGACGTCATGTACACTTGTCAATGTCTCTCCAGCCCTTCGTGTTGTATAGCTTTTTTTTTTTTTTTTTAAAGTTAGAATTGATGCGAACTAAAATCATATACAATTTGCATCCTCACATTCTACATGTAATCCGTAAATTATATCCATTCATTTCATCCACACAAATTTGTCCACGCACTGATGGCATCCATACTGCAATTGGCCAACTTTCTTTCATCACATCTTTGACACATATTTATTTCTTCAGAGTTTATCACCGCGTTATTGCCGGTCATGGAGAGATTTGAAATTCTTCCTCTTCTTCTTATACGATCAATTTGTTGATCATTCTGGCTCCTGGTTTGAATTCAGAGTTTGCCTACTCTTAGGTGGGTTGCCGTCCAAGGCTAACGAGTCCCATCCACCCGGGGTGCTGGGATGTTGGCTTTGGTGGGGATTGAACTCCAGACCACCAACTATTTGGTTTGAGACAGTTTTGACCACTCGGCCACCCAGCATTATTAAATCTAACAAAAATAATGGCCCTTAAGATTATAAGATTGGGTCTTTAACTTTCGCATTGAGTCCTGTTAACAAAACAACAAAATAATAATCGCTTAGCTCAAAATGATGGATACGAATCGTTTGAAATAATGTTTCTCTGGTATTTAATGTATTTTAAGTAACCTATCTCCATGTTTCTATTGATTGGTTTTCGAATAATCATGTGACTAACTCATTTATAAGCAATTTAAAAAAAAAAAAGTTAATTGTTCAAAGGTTGACTTCATAAGCTAAACTATATTTAGTTAGCAAATTATTTCATAATTTATTTTAATTTATGACATTGTAAAGACAAATGTCGCAATTTAAATTTCGTGGTATTTGATTTGTGAATGTGTTGCGCAAAAGCCTTCACCAAGAGAAGTGTACATTTTGTGCTCAAAATCATGTCGAGGAAAAAACTCAGCCATTGGAACTACACTAAAGATACTACACTAAAGATACTCCACTAAAGATACTCCATTAAAGATACTCCACTAAAGATACTCCACTAAAGATACTACACCAGAGACAGTGTATTCGACAAACTACTCTAGGGATATTACGTTAGAGATACTACACTAGAGACACTACACTAGAGATACTACACTAGATATACTACACTAGAGATACTTCACTAGGGATACTACACCAGACATACTACTATTGTCATACTACACTATAGATAGGCCTACTACTCTAGAAATACTACAATAGTTATACTAAAATACACTAGAGATACTACACTAGAGATACCAAATAAAATATTAATTCTTGCTATACTATTTCTACAAAAACAAAATCATTTATGTACAGATTCAGAAATATTGAAGGATTAACTTGAAACAACTCCACACTACGGCATCCAGGCTTGACACAATTGATCAATCAAGGAAATGCTAACTAGTTATTACAGATGTTAACATGGGTATGGTGGACTATTTAAGCTGTTAACATGGGGATGTGTACTTTTAAAGATCTTAACATGGCGATAGTGGAGTATTAAATATGTTAACAATAGGATGACCACCATTATTATATATGTTATCATGGCGATGGTGGACTATTAAATATGTTAACAATAGGATGACCACCATTATTATACAATTTAACATGGCGATGGTGGACTATTGAGTGAAAAAGACCTCAGAAGATTAAAAGTTGGTGCAATACACGTGACCTGCGTGAACACAGAAATACATCATCATCTAGGACATCTTTATAAAAAAAAACAGGACATCATCATCCAAGAATCTTTATAACACAAACCAAGACAGATTCATGCAAATACTGTGTTAAAAAATAAAAAAAATAAAAACATCAGAGATTTCAGGCAACGCTGACAAACTATCCTTACGGTGTGCAAGAGCCGAGAGAGACCAGCCATGGCATATACTGAGAGAGACCAGCCATGGCATATACTGAGAGAGACCAGCCATGGCCTATACTAAGAGAGACCAGCCAAGGCATATACAGAGAGAGACCAGCCATGGCATATACAGAGAGAGACCAGCCATGGCATATACTGAGAGAGACCAGCCATGGCATATACTGAGAGAGACCAGCCAAGGCATATACAGAGAGAGACCAGCCATGGCATATACAGAGAGAGACCAGCCATGGCATATACTGAGAGAGACCAGCCATGGCATATACTGAGAGAGACCAGCCAAGGCATATACAGAGAGAGACCAGCCATGGCATATACAGAGAGAGACCAGCCATGGCATATACAGAGAGAGACCAGCCATGGCATATACTGAGAGAGACCAGCCATGGCATATACTGAGAGAGACCAGCCATGGCATATACAGAGAGAGACCAGCCAAGGCATATACAGAGAGAGACCAGCCATGGCATATACGGAGAGAGACCAGCCATGGCATATACTGAGAGAGACCAGCCATGGCATATACTGAGAGAGACCAGCCATGGCATATACTGAGAGAGACCAGCCATGGCTTATACTGAGAGAGACCAGCCATGGCCTATACTGAGAGAGACCAGCCATGGCATATACTGAGAGAGACCAGCCATGGCATATACAGAGAGAGACCAGCCATGGCATATACAGAGAGAGACCAGCCATGGCTTATACTGAGAGAGACCAGCCATGGCCTATACTGAGAGAGACCAGCCATGGCCTATACTGAGAGAGACCAGCCATGGCATATACTGAGAGAGAGACCAGCCATGGCATATACTGAGAGAGACCAGCCATGGCCAATACTGAGAGAGACAAGCCATGGCCTATACTGAGAGAGACCAGCCATGGCCTATACTGAGAGAGACCAGCCATGGCATACACTGAGAGACAAACCATGGCATATACGGAGAGAGACCAGCCATGGCATATACTGAGAGAGACCAGCCATGGCCTATACTGAGAGAGACCAGCCATGAACTATACTGAGAGAGACCAGCCATGGCATATACTGAGAGAGAACAGCCATGGCCTATACTGAGAGAGACCAGCCATGGACTATACTGAGAGAGACCAGCCATGGACTATACTGAGAGAGACCAGCCATGGCATATACTGAGATAGAACAGCCATGGCCTATACTGAGAGAGACCAGCCATGGCTTATACTGAGAGAGACCAGCCATGGCCTATACTGAGAGAGACCAGCCATGGCATATACTAAGAGAGACCAGCCATGGCCTATACTGAGAGAGACCAGCCGTGGCCTATAGAGTGAGAGACCAGGCCATGACCTATACTGAGAGAGACCAGCCATAGTCTTTATCGAGAGAGACCAGGTACTGAGAGAGACCAGCCATGGCCTATACAGAGAGAGACCAGCCATAGTCTATACCGAGATAGACCAGAAATGACCTATACTGACGAGAGATCTGTCATAGTCTATAAAGGGAGAGACCAGCCATGGCCTATACTAAGAGAGACCAGTCATGACATATACAGAGAGATAGACCAGCCATGACATATACAGAGAGAGACCAGCCATGACATGTACAGAGAGATACCAGCCTTGTCCTATACAGAGAGAGACCAGCAATGGCCTATACAAAGAGAGACCAGCCATGGCCTATACAGAAAGAAATCGGCAATGGCCTATACTGAGAGAGACCAGCAATGGCCTATACTGAGAAAGACCAGTCATAGCCTATGCTAGGAGAGAGACCAGCCATTGCCTATACTACTAGAGACCAGCCATTGGCCTATACTGAGAGAGACAAGCCATGCCATGTACAGAGAGAGACCAGCCATGGCCAATACAGAGAGAGACCAGCCATGGCCAATACAGAGAGAGACCAGCCATGGCCAATACAGAGAGAGACCAGCCATGGCCAATACAGAGAGAGACCAGCCATGGCCTACGACAGTGTCCTGCGCCCACTCGCCGTTCCATCTCTCATAAAACTAACATAAATACCTTACAGGCCAAGGGGAGGTCATAAATTTAAATTGATGGTGAGGGTGCAAGGTAGTGTGTTTTATGGAGGTTTTATAGATGGGTCGGGGGGGGGGGAGGGGGGGTTACTTGTTTTGTTTCTTTGTTCGTTTGTCAGTGCGCTTTTGCTGTGTTAAACATACTTCAAACCAGTGGTGTATGGAAGGTTGAGGCCACCCGGGCCGCCAATTTTTTGGCTACTGGTTTCCACGTAAAGATTCTCCATTTGTCAAATTTGCCGCCCCTCAAAATATTAAAGGAAAGACAAGGGCCGCCCTGTGATAACTCCCCTCAGCTCCCCCACCCTTTTACTGTAAGGCAAGGCTTTCAACTCTAAAGAAAAGAAATTTGAATCTTAACATCTTAAATATAAATTTTTATCTTAATCGAAGTTTTGGACAAAAAGTTATCATTCTGTCTGAATTCTTTACATTGAAACATTTTAGAGGGACAAGAGATTACTATAGTTGTTGAGACATAAATTTGTCTTCTTGTGATGTATCTAAACGTCAACTCAAAGGACAGTGCCAAATACACTGACCATGCCAGTAGGTCTCTTGTGTGTGCTAACTCTAAGAATAATAAATGAAGGACTGGGTTTTAAGCTATGTGTAAAGGCAATAGTAGAACAAGGTATGTGGGAGCATGAATTGAGAGACAGGACAATAAGGCAAAAAAGTTTCGGCTAAATGCCTTCCTCAGCAGACATGACAGATAAAATAGGACAACAAATAGAGACGCGTTTTTTAAACAAAGTGAAGTGATCGCCATTGTTGTCGCCTGAACCAAGATCACTGGAAGTGAAAGAATTTATGAATTGTTGCTGTGTGAACCAAGATCACTTGAAGTGAAAGAATTTATGAATTGCTACTGTTTGAACCAAGATTACTGGAAGTGAAAGAATTTATGAATTGCTACTGTGAAAAATAATACCTTAAATTTGAACGGATAAAAGTATTTGGAAGATACATTTAAAAAATATATAGGGAAATTAAGGAACATTAGAAGAGGCGTACTTGGTTAGTTCCATAATATGGGGATGTAGTGCCGAAAAGCTGAATTAATTTGTTTTCCCGTCTAACTTCTCTGAGGAAGGCTCTTGGCTGAAAGGTTCCTGTCTTACTGCTCTGTCTCTCAATTCAAGCTTCCACATGCCTTGTTCTATTTTCTAACTCTAAAGATTGGCCTGATAGACTGACCGGGTCAGCTCACCGGGTCTGTCTCTTGCTTAATATTTAGATAACGATTTATATTCCCCATTCAGCCTCTAGCTCAGTGTTTCTCAAACTTCCTAATGCCGCGACGAGTTAAATACAGTTGCTCATAAAGCGGCGACCCCCAACCACAAAATGATTGTAGCTACGTCATAACTGTAGGGTACATGTGTTTTCCGATGATCTTAGGCGACCCTTGTAGAAGGGTCGTTCTACCCCCCAAAGAGGTCGCGACCGACAGGTTGAAAACCGCTGCTCTAGCACACAATGTATAGAGAAAACTTTTGCCTGGCAACTGGACACGTTTGCTATTTCATTAAAATGTAGGATTACTTGTATCGGAAATATCTCAAACTTAAAATTACGATCACCTGTTCTCGATCATTTTTTCAAGGTTTTTTTTAATTTGTTCGTTTGTTTTGTTCTTTCTTTGTTTTTGTTTTTTCTAGTCTGTCGGTCTTACTGTCCAAAGATTTTCCTCGGTAATTCTTTCTTTAAAATGATAAGCCGTCCCCCCCCCCCCCCCCCTCCCCCCCCCACGCCCTACCTCCACACAAAAGAAAAGAAAGAAAGAAAAAAAAGCTTGACATCGTAATGACAATAATATGATGCACTGAACTATTGCACATGAGAGTCTAAATGGTGCACTCAACTATTGCACATGAGAGTCTCAATGGTGCACTCAACTATTGCACACGAGAGTCTAAATGGTGCACTGAACTATTGCACACGAGAGTCTAAATGGTGCACTCAACTATTGCAAATGAGAGTCTAAATGGTGCACTCAACTATTGCACACGAGAGTCTAAATGGTGCACTGAACTATTGCACACGAGAGTCTAAATGGTGCACTCAACTATTGCACATGAGAGTCTAAATGGTGCACTCAACTATTGCACATGAGAGTCTAAATGGTGCACTCAACTATTGCACATGAGAGTCTAAATGGTGCACTCAACTATTGCACATGAGAGTCTAAATGGTGCACTCAACTATTGCACATGAGAGTCTAAATGGTGCACTCAACTATTGCACATGAGAGTCTAAATGGTGCACTCAACTATTGCACATGAGAGTCTAAGAACACCCCGTGGATACCTTCGTGTGTGCCTGGTGTAGAGGCGTAAACATAATAAAAGGAGAGGGGTGGATGAAGTGTGTTGAAAAGGGAGAGGTGCCGTGGGGGGGGAGATGGGCGTTCGGGAGGTAAAACATCATTTGAAAACTGAAGCAAGCTGTATATGATTGAAATTCATCTCGGCGATAAGACATCGCCCCCCCCCCCCTTTTTCCCCATAGTCCACAGGTAAGGAAGGGTGGGGTAAAAGTGGTCCATTTCATCTACTGGGTCGGACTGTGTGTGCCACCACGGGTGTGTTGTGGGCGGCTAATGTGCTAACAGAATGCAGTCATGTGTGGGCCTTAATGGTTAAACCAGACCTACAGAAAGGGGGTGGCGAAATGGGGATGAAGTCCCATATTAATATTAGTAATACAATTTATTCCCATAACAACGTTTCCGAACTAACATCAAGATGAAAGATTTGAGGACCGCGGACTTCAAACATCTCAAGATTTGTTGAGATTCTTTTATTAGAAATGTTCATGTTTATGTTCACCCTGTTAAGCCTTTTCAAACCTTTCTAAAACATTCTAAATATTTTTTAATATTTTTAAAACTTGTCTATAACTTTTTAACTTGCTAAACCTGTCTAAATCTGTCTAAACCTATCTAAAACTTTCTAAGTATGATTAAACCTGTCTAAAACTTTCTAAACCTGTCTAAACCTTTCCAAATCTGTCTAAAACTGTTTAAACCTGTCTAAAACTTTCTAATCTGTCTAACCTGTCTAAACCTGTCTAAACCTTTCTAAATCTGTGTAAACCTGTCTAAACTTTTCTAAATTTGTCTAAATTTAAACCTTTCTAAATCTGTCTAAATCTTTCTAAATATGTCTAAACCTTTCTAAACTTGTCTAAAACTTTCAAAAATCTGTTTAAAATGTCTAAATCTGTCTAAAACTTTCTAAATAAGTCTGAACCTTTCTAAATCTGTCGTAATCTGTCTAAACATTTCTCAACATATCTTTAGTTTTATTTAAGAGGACATAAAACACCTTTAGAGGAAGGTCGAGTTATTTTTGACAGATTACATTAACAACATGGCCTGATACAAACGTTCCATGTTCTGCTGTAAACAAATCTAGTTCATAGAGCACAATGTGTTTTCAACGTGGCTGTAGCAGTCGGACATAGAATGAAATATAATATTAACTCTGCTTATTTCAAATTTTATCATAGTTTCTCAGTTCTGCAATATAACTTTTTTAATACAAAATATAATAAAAATAAAAAGTTTTTTTTTCAAGTTTTTTTTAATGTGTAATCTTATTTATTTCAACTGAATTATTTCAATTTATTGATTGCAAATGTGTTATTTATTTCAACTTATTTATTTCAGCTTATTTATTTCGAATTATTTATTTCAATTTTTTTATTGCAAAAACGTATTTATTTCAACTTAATTATATCAACTCATTTATTTCAACTTATTTATTTCAACTTAATTGTATCAACTTATTTACTTCAACTTGTTTATTTCAACTTAATTATATCAACTTATTTATTTCAAATTTTTTTATTTTAACTTATTTAATTCAACTTATTTATATCACCTTATTTATTTCAAATTATTTATTTCAACTTAATTATATCAACTTATTTATATCAACTTTTTTATTTCAACTTATTTATTTCAATTGACTTATTGCAAAAACTTATTGTTTTTGAACTTTTTTATTTCAAAGAAAGTGGAAACACTTTAAAAAAGTGAATTTATTGAAAATATTAAAGTTGACTGACTTGTTTGTGTTAAAACTATTTGACTTTCATAGGTAAAAAAAATGTTTGCTTGGAATTTATGGGTTAAAATAATATTTCAAACAGTTTAAATCAAAGAAGTACGTTGTGTCGTGCATGCCAATAAAGGATTTGTACAAACTAATATTAGATTGTTGTCTTAAATAATAATAATGTGAAAATATTTAAATGTTTGGCTCTGATTAATTTCTAATTCATAATTTCAAACTTGTGTTTCTAGTTAATTGTTAATTTTCTATTTTATCAATTAATTTTTTAAAATAATTTAGTAATATCATTTTTTGAACTTTGTCATGTTGTAATACATTATACGTTGTCTTTTAATTATGTGTTGCTGATCAGTTTAAAAAAAACACCAAACAAATACAATTTTATAGTGATGTGAGAGAAGTATGAAGAGAAAGAAAAGTGAATGACAACAGATGCTGTTATACTAAATTAGTTAGGAATGACATGTACCAATTTGAGCTGAGATTTACATAAATTATTTTGTTCTACTTTAAAAATCATGTCATTTCAAATAAAATTTTGACTCAGTCGGTTTCATTTAAACAATTTAATTTTTGGTTATTTTAAAAAAAAATATCATTTGTTTAAACTTGCAGGCAATTGCAATATTTATTTTTTTTAAAATCAATTATTTTTTTTTAAATTTTATTTTTAGGTGAATAAATATCCCTGATATATCTGTCTAGTATAGGCATAGGGCATGCATTTGAGTATAAATATTCCCGTTATATCTTTCAAAACATGTTTGTTATGTAAGCTTTCATGATATAATCTATGTATTTAATGTAGAAATAAGGTGATTATAACAATTGGATTTTTGTATAGCTCATTAATTAATTTAAATTATTTTAATTACTAACAAACAACCAATGTTACGCAACTATAAATATATTTATCCATTAGTCAGTGTCCTCTCAGTGCACTTATAATGTAGTAATATCATTTATCGACTGTATATTAATGTAAACAATTTAAATTTTGGTTAAAATTTAACAAAAATAAAATTTAAAACTGAACTATTGTAATATAACAAGGAAATTCGTTAAATTAGAAATGTCTCAATGTTATAATAGGATTAAACCTTGACGATAGGCTTACACGTTATAAATATAGCATTAAGATTTGTGTCACTACTGCCATTGACAGACTGAGATGTTTGTCCCTACTGCCAATGACAGACTGAGATGTGTGTCAATACTGCCAATGACAGACTGAGATGTGTGTCACTACTGCCAATGACAGACTGAGATGTGTGTCAATACTGCCAATGACAGACTGAGATGTGTGTCACTACTGCCAATGACAGACTGAGATGTATGTCACTACTGCCAATGACAGACTTAGATTGTGTCACTACTGCTAATGACAGTCTGAGATGTGTCTTTACTACTCATGACAGACTAACATGTTTGTCACTACTGCTAATGACAGACTGAGATGTGTGTCACTACTGCTAATGACAGACTTAGATGTGTGTCACTACTGCTTATGACAGACTGAGATGTCTTTCTAGTTCTATTTTATTAAACTGTCAAAGAATATTTGTTTGTATTAAGTCTTGTAAACTTCTTTCTAATGTCAAAGTAGTTAATAAAGTGGATATTATTTGTAGCTATTAATAATTATGTACATGTGATTAAGTATATGTGTTTACATTGGAAACGTAGGCTAATGTCAATGAGTGTTGATATTATGTCAATTTAATTGATGTTGATATGGCAATGTAATCACTGTTGAAATTAGTTATATCAAAGTATTTGATTTTTTAATATCAATTTATTTATTGTTGATAATATTGGGATGTCTCAGTAATTAATGTTGATATTATATGGATGTCTATGTAATTAATGTTGATTTTATGTCGATGTCTATGTAATTACTGTTGGTATTATGTGGATGTCTATGTAATTAATGTTGGTATATTAAATGGATGTCTATGTAATTAATGTTTATATTAAATGGATGGCTATATAATTAATGTTTATATTAAATGGATGGCTATGTAATTAATGTTTATATTAAATGGATAGCTATGTAATTAATGTTTATATTAAATGGATGGCTATGTAATTAATGTTTATATTAAATGGATGTCTATGTAATTAATGTTTATATTAAATGGATGTCTATGTAATTAATGTTTATATTAAATGGACGTCTATGTAATTAATGTTTATATTAAATGGATGTCTATGTAATTAATGTTTATATTAAATGGATGTCTATGTAATTAATGTTTATATTAAATGGATGGCTATGTAATTAATGTTTATATTAAATGGATGGCTATGTAATTAATGTTGGTATTATTTGGATGCGCATGTGGATGGCTACGCTATTAATGTTGATAATATGTTAATTTAATTAATATGTTAATATATAAAATGTTGGTTTATTATTTCAATTAATTTTGATATTAGGTCACTTTAAAATTGATATTTAAATTTAGTTCATTTAAATGTAATTATTGTTGACATAATAATTAAGTAAGTCAGTCAGTCCATTTACGGTCTCATTACCGTTTCATTCGCTGTCACAATTGCTGTCACAATTACTGTCACAATTACTGTCATATTTACTGTCTCAGTTCCTGTCAAATTACTGTCTCATTTACTATAGACTATAAATTTATTCATGCTTATCGTACCGTCCAATGTGTCAACAGTCGCTGACGCCGGTATAAATCGACCGTAGTGTGTATATTCCGTAAACAAATTAGAGAACTCGAATTCCGCAAATTGAACTATGCAAGTTGGATGGAATTAGCCCATGCCCAACCTCCACAGTTGATCACAAATGTCTGAACGTGGAGTGAACCAATTAAACCGATGCTAATTTGACGGAGGATATCATCAATAAACATGAATCTCTGAAAGTAAAGCACATCTTCACAACTACACATCCAGTGCACCAGCACACGACCTTAGACGCGCTCACAGGTACCTGACAAATAAACACAAAAACTTTACGTCCAAAAATTAAGCTCCCATAACCTGGGGGACGGTTAAGCCCGCGCTGTTAAGCCGTGTCAGACCGACACCAGGTCCACACATCGCCGAATGTAAACTTTTATGCTCGCTAATGATAATTAAATCCTCAGAAATTGACAAGCCTATTTATGCCCTCCCCAAACCGACACAGCGCTCGGTACATACCTGTCTTCCCGCTCTCTCGCTCTCGCCTACTCCTTAACTCCGCTTCTTGGTGAGAAGTTCATGGCAATGTTAAAGCCCTGTATACTGCCGTTATACTTTCATTTTATTTTGTCTTCGCCACATCCTTGCTCCTTCACTACCGGGCGTAAAAATTTCGCTCCGCTTAAAGAAAAATTGGGGTCAACCCCTGGGGGCGGACGTAGTAGCTGCCCCCCTCGTTTTGTTACTCCAGCAATAACTGCAACAATAACAATATATTTTTTTCTCTCTCCAGTCCTGTTATGGTGGGTTGGCTTTGTTGGTATTTTTTTTCCCCCGGATTTTCTTTTTGTATTCGCGCTTGATAACATCGAAGTTGGCCTGGACCAGCGGGGTGAATCTTGGTCCCTAACACCGTCCCGCGAGCTGGTGTGAAAATCGTTTGCTGGCTAGCTGTGCACAGTAAAGCGCCATGGTCTAGCCCTCCGCTGCTGTTAGCGGTAACGCGATACCGGTCTTAAGCAAAATGGTACTGCTCAAATTTAAGTCACTGGGTCGTTTTGTGGACAACAGTCCAGACACGAAACAGGATGATGGTAGGGCTGATGGTAGTTATGGTGGGGGCTATGAAGAGGATGCACACAAGCAGCAAACAGTATATTTCGAGTGGAGAAATGATGGTGGGATCCCCCCACCCCCCACCCCATGGGTTAGTGGGTTGACCCCAACAGCTCGGCAAGGGGGTGGGGAGGCTAATGAATCCAAGATGGCGCCGAGGCGTCCCGTCCAAGTTCGTGCTAATGTGTATTGACAATTTGTGCAGTGCGACATGAGAGTAATCCCGTCAGAGGGGGCATCAGAAATCCGTGGAGTACCCGGTCGTAAATTTTGGATGGAATAACCCCAGGCTTAGGTTTATCTATGGCCGTTTGGCTGGACCAGGGGATCGGGGGGCCGAGGAATGGAATCACAATATCTTGGTATCGATACCAAACCCATCGTAGTGATCTCTGACGTACTGATCGTACTGACGTCCCAACAACTTGGGTTTGTTTGAAAACAAATTAGATCCCTTCCTTTCAAATACATGGCTGAGCGACACGTCCACCAAACCAGGAAGCAGAATCTCTTTCTCCCCTGCTATTGATTCTTTTTGAAAAGAATTTGTAAAATATTTGTTCTTTTTTTTTGAGGGGGCCTTCAGTGACTGCAGTTGTAAGACAGAAGCCGTCTACAGGCCGACACACCGGCAAAGATTGAGGTCACCGAAGCAAAATGGGAGGAGCCTATTGCCGAAATGTGTACGCCCCCCTCGTGGTGTGGAGTCTTGGCGGTGGCAAAGAGCACCCAGGACGTCTTGAGTCTTCAGGCTTAAGCAATGGACTTAAATATAACAATGAGTCACATTAGTTAGTAGTAGCAGAGACGTCCTTGCTATTTAAACGTGAAAAATAAATATTAATATTTCAATATAGCAAAGGTCAAAGGGCATTGGATGGAACTGAATGCATTAAATCATTTTCACACAAAAAAGTTTGTTTAATAAAACATCTGGACTTTGAAGTTTGAAAAAAAAGGTCTAAAATAATATATACTATACTATATGAGTTAGGCCTAGGCCCAAATTATAATCAAAGTTAGGCCTAGGCCCACATGGTGACCAAACCAATAGTTTCAGTTTATGAGGCTTCCAACTTCCACTTTGTTTTCCATTTTATCAAAGGAAATTAATCCTCAGACGACTTTTTTGCTCATCTAGTTTATACGAACTCTCCCGTATATGACAATATATCACAAACTCTCCCGTATATGACAATATATCACAAACTCTCCCATATATGACAATATATCACCAACTCTCCCATATATGATAATATATCACAAACTCTCCCATATATGACAATATATCACAAACTCTCCCATATATGACAACATATCACAAACTCTCCCGTATATGACAATACATCACAAACTCTCCCGTATATGACAATATATCACAAACTCTCCCATATTTGACAATATATCACAAACTCTCCCGTATATGACAATACATCATTAACTCTCCCATATATGATAATATATCACAAACTCTCCCGTATATGACAATATATCACAAACTCTCCCATATATGATACTGTATCACAAACTCTCCCATATATGATAATATATCAAAACTCTCCCATATATGGCAATATATCACAAACTCTCCCGTATATGATAATATATCACAAACTCTCCCGTATATGATAATATATCACAAACTCTCCCATATATGACAATATATCACCAACTCTCCCATATATGACAATATATCACAAACTCTCCCGTATATGATAATATATCACAAACTCTCGCGTATATGATAATATATCACAAACTCTCATGTATATGACAATATATCACCAACTCTCCCATATATGATAATATATCACAAACTCTCCCATATATGGCAATATATCACAAACTCTTCCGTATATGACAATATATAACCAACTCTCCCATATATGATAATATATCACAAACTCTCCCATATATGACAATATATCACAAACTCTCCCATATATGACAATATATCACCAACTCTTTCATATATGATAATATATCACAAACTCTCCCATATATGACAATATATCACCAACTCTCCCATATATGACAATATATCACAAACTCTCCCATATATGACAATATATCACAAAATTAGTTTGGTAGTCAAGGCCGTGCCGGGGAAAAGTGGCAGCCGGGACAAAGTCTGAACATCGCCACTCCTAAATATAGAGAAACACATTTTCACCGCCCCCGTTGTCCGTTGTCTTTGTTAAGTATATGGTTGGATTTGGTGGGATATGGTGGGATTTTGTGGGATATGGTGGAATTTGGTGGGATATGGTGGGATTTGGTGGGATATGGTGGGATTGTGTGGGATATGGTGGGATTTTGTGGATATGGTGAGATTTGGTGGAATATGGTGGGATTTTGTGGGATATGATGGAATTTGGTGGGATATGGTGGAATTTGGTTGGATATTGTGGGATTTGGTGGGATATGGTGGGATTTGGTGGGATATGGTGGGATTTTGTGGGATATGGTGGGACTTGGTGGGATATGGTTGGATTTTGTGAGATATGGTGGGATTTGGTTATGTACTATTACAATCTTTTGAAAATTTAATGTTTTAAACTTCGGCTCGTAGAAAGAACGATAGGTAGCAAAGGACTGAGAAAACCAGTAAACAAAGACAAATGATACCAAAGCTAGTGACACTAACGATATTCAAATTAATTTTGCTATTCAATTTACATAAAAATACAAATTTAATTATACAGAAACAAAAAACAAAAACAATAAACGAGATCAACTTACAGTTACACCACAGGAAATGAACAAGTAACATCCGCGATCAATACAAACATTAATTTACACACACACAGACAAACACACAAATTACACACAAAGCGTGCAATCTTTACATAGAAAATCTTACGTCTCGTATGCTCTATATATGTCAAGACGATTTTATCGCCACCTCATGTGTGCGCCACACACACACAAACACATGAGCACACACACACATATGAGCACACACACACACACATGAGCACACACACACCCAAAAGTTCATCTATAGCAGACAAAAAACAGAATGCCCCCCAAAATTGCAACCTGAGAACCTCTTATCAAAGAAAAATGCCTCCGCCCAGAACTCGTAAGATTTCCTTACAGAAGAAAGACCTGGGTTATAAGAGTTTGAGAATCCTAACTGTGACCGCTGAATTGAAAAACACTACAGAATCTTTCTCATCGTACCTGAATTGAAAAACGACATTTGTACCTCACACCACGTTCATGGAGAGCGAACGCGAGCTATCAGAGCTCTGTAACTATGTTATGATGGTATCCCAATACCACCCCCCTTTAGATGACCGATATCTGAGCTTTCAGATCTCAGCTGCCACATCAGCCTACATTATGCAGTAACGTCTTGCTTCGATGCCTCGAGGTAGACCTTCCCAGGGGCGGATTCAGAATTTCGCGAAGTTTCCCAGTCAACTGCTCCTTCCCAGCGGGTGAACTGCTTTTCCCAGCGGGTAACCTGCCCTTCCCAGCGGCAGAACTGCCCTTCCTACAAGGCCATCAGCCCATATTCCCTGACGGTTAAAAAAAATATGAAGAATATAGACATTAAAAATGCCAATATTAAAGACTTGTTTAGAGGTGAGGGTGGTTAGAAATAATGTGCAACACACTTTCTTCACGTTGTCGCCCCTGGGGCCACCCAAATATGATCACGTCTACCGCCTTCATCTGTTTGTGGTCCATAATTGTGAACATCGACCATTAAACGACCCCATGACTGCTTCTGTTTTGTGAATAAATGTGATTCTCACCATCAACCCCCCACCCCCCAGCTCCCAAATCATTGCGTCTCCTACGGTGCGAAATCTACAAGTCATCATAAGCCCTGTACGCATGCGCTTAAGTGAAGAGACGAGATGATGTATCTGCTAACCGCCTACCATGTGCGGGGAGCATGCTGTGAAATGCTGATGGTAGTGATGAATTCAATCATTTCTTTTTTCCAAACACAGCAATCTTTGCCACTTGGAGAATTTTGATAAGCTGCTAGGAAGTAACTTGATGGAGAGGATCTCATAACGATCTGTGAACTGGAAGGTGGGTTGTGTGATGGAAGAGTGGGTTGTGTGATGGAAGAGTGGGTTATGTGATTGAAGAGTGGGTTGTGTGATCGAAGAGTGGGTTGTGTGATGGAAGAGGGTTGTGTGATGGAAGAGTGGGTTGTGTGATGGAAGAGTGGGTTGTGTGATGGAAGAGTGGGTTGTGTGATGGAAAAGTGGGTTATGTGATGGGAGAGTGGGTTGTGTGATGGAAAAGTGGGTTATGTGATGGAAGAGTGGGTTGTGTGATGGAAGAGTGGGTTGTGTGATGGAAGAGTGGGTTGTGTGATGGAAGAGTGGGTTGTGTGATGGAAGAGTGGGTTGTGTGATGGAAGAGTTGGTGCACCCTGACTGACCACTAAAGAGTTGGTGCGCTATTAGTTCATCCCGACTAACCATTAAATAGTTGTTGCTCATTTCTAACGGCTTGTCTACTACTGTACACATGTATCAGATATTACCATTACTTAGACAATGGTGTTTAACCTTTCTAATGCCGCACCTTTTTAATAGATATCCTCATGTTGTAGCGACCCCCAGCCACAAATTTATTTTCGTAGCTGCTTCATAAATGTTGAGCATATGTGTTTTCAGATGTTCTGAGGCGAACCCTGAGAAATGGTCGTGCGACCCTTAGAGGGGTCGCGACCCACAGGCTCAGACCCGCTGCTCTAATAGGATTAAGCTATAAATGAATACTCTTCCGATAGTGATGTCCTTTATCATCTTAAAGATATGGTGGTGGTGTTGTTTTGGTATTAAATCCCTTATAATAAATTTGCCTTTGTTTGTGGCTGGCTGGCATAATCTGCGGACGGCTAATGGGTCCACTTCCCGTCAATCAACCGAGCTGAAACTTGGCACACCGACTCGTTTCCGACGGCAACACAATTCTATAACATTGTTACAGCCCCAGACCGACCCCGAAAAATCTGTTTTGCGGTTTTAATTTTTGAGGAAATGGGGGGGGGGGGGGGGGGGGGAAACACCAAGTGGGATTCTAATAAAGAGTGGTTATTTTATGGCGTGTTTTGTCCCTTGTTCATTCCCATCGCCCCATGGCTGGATATTACATTTTATAAAGGATTCATACCAATAACTCTGTTCATATAGGGTTGATTTAGTGACTAAAAGTCAAATTATTTGGTTTTCCTTTATGGAATATCCATTGGATATCTATGATTAATGCATCCATCAGCTACACGATCATGTTACCGGAAATTTGTTTGATAGAAATGTCGACGGAAAATTGATAGACAAAAGATAGATCGAACGGAAATTTGATCGAACGGAAATTTGGTCGAACGAAAATTTCAAATTTTTTCGACAAATTTCTTTTTGAATGCACTATATACTATATAGCAAATCAAAATAATATGTTCAAAAAGAAATGTGACGCAAAATTAATACAAGAGATCCCTTTTATCACCCCTGACAAATCATAATACATGAGATCCCGGTTATTCCCCTGACAAATCAAAATACATGGGATCATTTTATTATCCCTGACAGATCATAATACATGAGATCACGATTATTCCCCTGACAAATCATAATACATGAGATCACGATTATTCCCCTGACAAATCATAATACATGAGATCACGATTATTCCCCTGACAAATCATAATACATGAGATCACGATTATTCCCCTGACAAATCATAGTTCATGAGTTCCCGTTTATTCCCCTGACAAATCATAATACATGAGATCACGATTATTCCCCTGACAAATCATAGTTCATGAGTTCCCGTTTATTCCCCTGACAAATCATAAAACATGAGATCACGGTTATTCCCCCTGACACATCCTAGTACTTAAACATTCCCCAATTTTCGTGACGACAGCCCCCCCCCCCCTATAACCAAAAGGCTTACATCTGCCTACAAGGGACCTCTAAAGGATACCCCACACGCAACATCCGGAAGCACGTGGGCCCATAAAGCTGTCACAGATCCTTGAGATGTGACAGAAAACACGACCAAGAAATAGCACGATAGGTTCAAGTTGAATGGCCACACATGAAGGATCTTGTGGGGACAGAGCTGCCTTTTTTATTTTATTTTTTTTTTAAATAAAAATTTTATGAGTTTCCTTTTAAAGAGATCATCAGATAGGCGAGACAATATCTCATATATAAGAACGCCTTGAGATTTTCAGTGGCGATTCAATCTTTACCCTACCAAGGGAGGGGAGGGGGGGGGCGGAAACAGTTACAATTTTAACACCCAATCCATCCCAAGCAATGACGTCATTTTTTTTTTTTTTTTTTTTTTTTTTTTGCGTTGAACGTTTTTTTTAAATAAATAAAATCTAACGAATGACGTCATCACTTGTTGAGAACATTTGATCTCTCCATACAATTTGAACCCAAACACAAAATTAACACATTTACACATTTAAGACATTTGCTTTTTCGCCAATGAAAATTGTGTGTATGAAATATGTCACGCGTGCAGTCTCATTAGCCAGTTAGAAACGGATTTCAGCAAAGCTATTTTATAAACGATCGTCGTCAAAGTGTGAGGCGAAAGACAATAGCTTTGCCCACAGAGAAGAATCTGTCAGTGTTAAGTAGTTTCCCAAACGATTTGTTTAGAACACGGTGTAGAAAAAATAGCCTTATGACACAGTAGTTTTTCGTATAATGTTTACAGAAGAAATTCATGTTGGTATTCACCTTGTTAACTTTGAAGCAGAGAACTGTGTTCAAATTTGTAACAGAACTCTTTGTTAACTTTGTAACAGATCACTGCTACTCTGTCTATTGAGACTGCTACTCTGGCTATTGAGACTGATACTCTGGCTATTGAGACTGCTACTCTGGCTATTGAGACTGCTACTCTGGCTATTGAGACTGATACTCTGGCTATTGAGACTGATACTCTATTGAGACTGCTACTCTGGCTATTGAGACTGATACTCTGGCTATTGAGACTGCTACTCTGGCTATTGAGACTGCTACTCTGGCTATTGAGACTGCTACTCTGGCTATTGTGACTGCTACTCTGGCTATTGAGACTGCTACTCTTGCTATTGAGACTGCTACTCTGGCTAATGAGACTGCTACGCTGGCTATTGAGACTGCTACTCTGGCTATTGAGACTGCTACTCTGGCTATTGAGACTGCTACTCTTGCTATTGAGACTGCTACTCTGTCTATTGAGACTGCTACTCTGGCTATTGTGACTGCTACTCTGGCTATTGAGACTGCTACTCTTGCTATTGAGACTGCTACTCTGGCTAATGAGACTGATACGCTGGCTATTGAGACTGCTACTCTGGCTATTGAGACTGCTACTCTGGCTATTGAGACTGCTACTCTGGCTATTGAGACTGCTACTCTGGCTATTTAGACTGCTACTCTGGCTATTGAGACTGCTACTCTGGCTATTGAGACTGCTACTTTGGCTAATGAGGCTGATACGCTGGCTATTGAGACTGCTACTCTGGCTATTGAGACTGCTACTCTGGCTATTGAGACTGCTACTCTGGCTATTGAGACTGTTACTCTGGCTATTGAGACTGCTACTCTGGCTATTGAGACTGCTACTCTGGCTATTGAGACTGCTACTCTGGCTATTGAGACTGATGCGCTGGCTATTGAGACTGCTACTCTTAAGCATTATTTTTGTCGATTATAATACTCCCCTAAGCTGCTTTGCAGTGTAACTAACATTTGACAATAGTTCTGTCCCGTATCCATCTGACAATAGTTATGCCCCTGTCCCTCTGACAATAGTTATGTCCCCTGTCTATCTGACAATATTTATGCCCCCTGTCCAAATGCCAATAGTTCTGTCCCCTGACCATCTGACAACAGTTCTGTCCCCCTGTCTCAGACTCAAGGTAACTTCTAGATATATACTACACATGCAGCGACGACACTAGTAAAATGCCATATGCAAAATTGTAAATTTATGTGGCCTAGAGTTGCATGATAGTTACATTATAGATACATTATCGTTACAATAGACTTACGATAGAGTTACGATAGAGTTACGATAGAGTTGCGGTTCAAATGAAGATAATAAGCAATTAAAAAAATGGTATACCTTACCACCTCAAATTCTTGTGAATTGTAATCCATGAATTACAAAATAGCCTATTTTAATCCATGAAGTACCAAATAGCCCATGTTAATCCATTGAAGTACACCGTATCAGCTGTTAAACCAATGAAGTACAAAGCAGCCAATGATAATCCATTGAAGTACAAAGCAGCCATTGTAAATCCACTGAAGTACAATAGAGCAGCTGCTAATCCGGACACACATACCAATAATACATAGGACAACTGATGTCTTCTTCATGAATAGTTTTAACAGGGGAGAACAGAGCGTATGTGTATGCGTGCGTGTGTGTGTGTGTGTATGTGTGTGTGTTTGAGAGCGAGAGAGAGAAAGAAAGAGAGATAGAGAGAAAGTGGGAGCTGAGTGGGAGGTGTCCATCAAAGAAACCCGAACTGCAACAAAATTTTT
This sequence comes from Lymnaea stagnalis, assembly GCA_964033795.1. Lineage (NCBI taxonomy): Eukaryota > Metazoa > Mollusca > Gastropoda > Lymnaeidae > Lymnaea > Lymnaea stagnalis. The sequence goes on from CAXITT010000031.1 coordinate 1,327,033, forward strand.
TTTTTTTTTTTTTCAAAATGTTTACCGTTAAAAACCGCTGGTTTATCATCAGAAACAGTTTTAGACATACCGGAACGAATTTAAGGCTACCCAAAACGAACGCAACATGTTTTGGCGATTTAAAAAAAAAAAAAAAAAAAATTATGTTACCTTAAAAAAAAAGTGGAGGCAAATTGTTAAGACAAAATGAGTCGTTCTTCGGGAGAGCTCAGTGAGTATTAATCGCACATCAAGGCGCCCAGATCTGAGGGCGCCGACACGTGTTGTAAGGGGAATGTGTTTGTCTTGCTGCCCCATTGGTGCCTCCGCCTTTGAGCTACGCTCCGACTGAGGAGGAAAGCATTTATTGTCAACGGATTGAAAACACAAACACGTTATGGAAGTTTGAATATGAATAGCAGAGTGGTGCAGGGGCGTGGGTTTGGGGGTCGGGGGGGGTTGTCTGACGTAGGTAAGGGCTGGAATGGTGGCTTTGTAGGTGAAAGGATTAGGTAGAAGAGGGTAGGTATGGCTGATGGGGGTGAAGGGAGATGGGGGGCAGAGGCTGGGTGGCAGGAAGAGGGTGGTGGGGGTGGGAGAATCAGTCTCACCCAGCGACATGGGCAGACAATCCGTGGCGTGGATTCCATGTAAAATCACAAGAGATGTCTAGCATGTTTATCTTCGAAGTGGTCTTGGCTTGGTAGTTAACATTGTGTCTGTTACACTAAGACTTGGTGTCTTAAACTTAGATATAAAATTACACCAAGTAACAATACGTTTATGATCGGTAATGCAATAACACGCTAAAATATTATTTAAAAAAAACACACATACAGCTATCAAACATGTTTTAAAAAATCATGTACACATGTAGAGTTAGCGGTTCCCATTTTCGGGGAATAAGATAACCCCCGGGAAAATAAGAATGGGATTTTTATCACCCCGGGGTCCCGGAATTTTCCAGGGAAAATTACGATAATAAATTTAAGTCAAAGTAAATTATAAACTGAATTAAAATATAAAAAGTTGATTTTATAGTATTTTAGTTGCTCTTGTCCTTGTATGATATTAGAGAAAACCAACAAGGTTAGTTGACAGATTGGTCATCTGTTAAGGTTATTTGACAGATTGGTCATCTGTTAAGGTTAGTTGACAAGTTGGTCATCTGTTAAGGTTAGTTGATAGGTTGGTTTTCTGTTAAGGTTAGTTGACAAGTTGGTCATCTGTTAAGGTTAGTTGACAGATTGGTCATCTGTTAGGGTTAGTTGACAGATTGGTCATCTTTTAAGGTTAGTTGACAGGTTGTTCACTTGTTAAGCTTAGATGAAAGGTCGGTCACTTGTTCAGGGTAGTTTACAGGTTGTTTACTTGCTAAGGTAAGTTAAGAGGTTGGTGACTTGTTAAGTTTAGATGAGAGGTTGGTCACTGGTTTAGTTTAGTTGACAGGTTGGTCACTTGCTACTACTATCTCCTTTGCCAAAATAACGGATGAGTGGCTAATAATGTGTCAGTTAACCACAAGTTGGATATAACCGTCTGTAGTGACAACCAACACTTTAAATTGTTTTGATTTCTTTACATGTCCGTAATTCTATTTTCGAATCTGTCATTACATATTTACAAGCAAGGGTATTTAACAACTTGCAACAATTTTTTGGTTGTTTTAAATGTAAAAACAAAACAAAGGAAATTAGGAATATTTTAATGTGCACCTTTATAAATGATATGTACATGTCTCACAATGTGGATTTTGGAAATAAAAACCACTAAGTGAAATAAGGAAAGTTCCAGACGTGATAATCAAGTTACTCGAGTACAGGTCTTCAGCCCATTGGGAGGTGATCTCAAATTGTGTTGTGAAGGGATTTCCCTGGGGTGGACGGCAGAAACAATAGGTTGAGAGAAACCGTTAGTTTGTACCGATTATACATTTTTTTTAATTGTTTGTTTTGTTTCTTAAAGCTTGAGTTAAAATGTAGCTGATGTCAACAAATACGCAGCAATTACATTAGAATGAAACAGGAAGTTTTAAATGTCAAATGCTTTTTACGATTTCATAAGGGTCATTTTTCATAGAATATATTATTATGTATGACTTGAAAACGTCCTAGAACCCGTGCACAACAGCTACTGAGTTTAGTCATTCAGCACAGCTAACTAGAGTTGACAGGTCCTGAGTCCTGACTTTAGCAGCAGCTGTCACTTGCTCAAATTTTAAAATTTAAAAAAAAAAAAAAAAATTATTCACAAAGTGTGTCCCATGGGATTTCCTGGGTTGGGAAAATTTCCTGCGAAGTCTTTTTTGTTTACTGAGAACTGTGCGGGATCTCTGTAGAGTACCCTACAGTATTTACGTAAGCCATTTGTTCTTAAGATGGTCATCAACTCTTTATGTCTCTGGTTCACTGAGAGCTACAGAGTTTATATTCAGTTTAGTACTCTAACACAGTTTAGTACTCTTACACAGTTTAGTACTCTAACACAGTTTATTACTCTTTCACAGTTTAGTACTCTTACACAGTTTAGTACTCTTACACAGGTTAATACTCTTACACAGTTTAGTACTCTTACACAGTTTAGTACTCTTACACAGTTTATTACTCTTACACAGGTTAGTACTCTTACACAGTTTAGTACTCTTACACAGTTTAGTACTCTTACACAGTTTAGTACTCTTACACAGTTTAATACTCTTACAAATTTTATATTATTTGTATAATTTATATACTTTTAAGTGCATTTTGTACTTTCCAAAATTGTTATATGCTTTATAAATAATTTCTGCTTCTTAACAAGTGAACAGTATAACTCAAGGGTCCTAAACCGCTACAGGAATACCTCTAGTGTTGGCAGCATGCTAGAAACACTAGGCTGGTCACCATTGGAGAAACGACGACAACAATCCAGGCTCTCCATGATGTACAAGATAAATAATGGGCTGGTCCACTGTTCCAGTATTAAACAGAAACTCGTCCCTCTCCCCCATAGACAGCGACGAGGCCATGACAGGCAATTCAGGCTCATACCAGCAAGAAGCCAGTATAGGAGCAGCTCATTCCTGCCCAAGACAATCAGGGACTGGAACCATCTTTCAAAAG